>JARHVA010006276.1:775000-956070 GCA_037957365.1 Torreya grandis
AATTTTTTAGGGTTCTCAATATCTTTCCACTAATCCATGATTTTCACTATAATACTTCAATAAATATATACTATATCTCCTCATATTAAAAATACACTTTTAAACCCTCACTGTATCTTTATTTATCTATCTTTATAAAAATAACTAGGTATAATTTACAATTCAACATATTTTTTAAGCCTAGTTAAATGTTCACTAATATTTTTGCTACAATATGATTGAAATACAATTATCTATATTGTATTTTGGTGAAGAACTTATCTCTTACATATATTTTATAGCTATATCCTTATATATTTTTTATATACTTAAATTTTCTTAGGACATATTATTTATAATGTTCCTCTAGGGTTTCAAAAAACCCTAATTTATTGTGCCTTAGGGTTATAACTTATTTCACATAGATTAAAACATTAATATGTTTAATTATCCAATGCTTAATTATATTGCATGATATTAGATTAAATATTCATAGTTTATTCATGTTTTATTCACTTTATTCAAATTCATAGGTCCTTTCAATTTTAGAAAATCTATTAAGCCCTAGTGCGGGTGTAATGCCTCACCCTTTAGATATATTTTTCCTATATGTTAAAAATTAATATTTGAATGTCATTTATTTTCATAATGATGTATAAAATAGTGATCATCATAATATTTATGATAGTAAAGATAATTTATATGAAAGGTTAAGACAAATAAGGTTTACCTTAATAGGCTCAAGTGAATATAAATATGATATTGTTAAATTTTTATTGGTTCCCATTACACATGTTGTCATGATAATATAAATTCATTTTCATATGATAGAAATTATTAATAATGGAAAAGGTATTAGATTCACAAGAAATCAAGCTAGATATATATGGAATTAGGCTTGGATGTGCCAAAAATAAAATATTCTCCTTAGCCAATTGATTCCTTTGTGGAACATGACAAAATCATAACATAAGATATGGAGGATAATTGGGATTTAGATACATGTTATATGTTAATATGTTGATATAAAAAATCAAATTAAACAGTAATAAAAAAATTCAAAAAATAAACTTTTTCTCAATGAACTTTGAAAATAGTTACAAACCTTTATTATATTCAGATATCAAGGGTACCTTCAAGGGGGAATCTCCATGAATATAAATCTTAGATAGAAAATATAATCTAACTATTACATTAAATACAACATAAATATATATAGGTATTATAACCCTAAGACTAATACTCAAAGGTTATCTAAACATGAAAAAATAGGTGTCCAAGCTTTGTAACAAACCCTAAACATAATGTTTAAGTGTCAACCCCACTTAAAAAATATACACCCAAGCTAGCTAACTAAATTATCACCATTACAACATGAAAAATACTTATGGATAGTTTGGACATAGAGGTCCTAACATGCCTCCCATCTTCAAAAATATTTTTCCTCAAAACTTAAGTAGTGTAAATCGGTGTTGAATTTACTATAAAAGTTCCTATGTTTTTAATCATGGTTGTAAACCCTGCTATTGGACCAAAACATTAGCGATGATGTAGTTTTGATTTTAGAATGTACTTTTTTTAGTAATATCATTTAGTTTAGGGATTATGGATCTTTTTATATACACCTAATTTTGTTGTAAGCCTTATTATTAAAATTATTTTAATAGTTGAATTAAAAAAATTCATACTCACAGGTGATAAATTATATAATAAAATGGAAACCTATGTATCCCTTTTGAAATTAACATTTTAGATTGCTTCAATGTGAGTCCATCATCAAGGAAATATTAATGTAATGATCGGGATGAGGAAAAACTATTTTTTGTAGGATATATAAATATAATTACTAGAATAAATGGTTTTGTAAGGGTAAGTTGGATTATTATAACAAAAACTAATTCCTACCCATGAATAAATGCTACAAATAGGTGGGAGGATACTATAATGTAATCTTAGTCAGTTAATAACTGGCCTCCATAATTCACTTAGCTTTAACCCCTCATCTCCATTCAGAGTGTTATTTATTTTATCAATACCCAATGCCTCCCTCAATCTTCTCTTATTGTAGTTCTCTAATTTGGAGACTAAATTAACATACTCCTTGAAAATATGATGAGTGGTGTTGTGAGAGTGTTCTACTAGAGTTTATTTTCCTAGACAGTCATAAGTTATGTCAATAGACTTTTCTTTTAAGAGTACCTTTATTGAGTGACTTGTTTCACCAATATAGACTTTTCTATAGGATAAAGGAATTACATATACCCATTTTTTGGTATATGGGTAATCACCTTAATTTATGGGATAATTGGCACTTGTATAAGTGTAATTTTCTCTCTATGTGTTCATATGGTCCTCTCTTCCTCTATTTGGTTTTTAATCAATTTGTTCTTGTGGTCATGGGTTTTTTTCTCTCCTCTATCTCTCCTTATTCATCTTTTATTTATTTATAAACTCATGGTTTCTATAAATTTTACTTAGGAAAATATGTATAGCCTATGAGCCTACTCCATTTACTTGTATGGGCCTTTCTTCCCATCTTAGAATATTTTTAACATTTGGAATTGTTTTTCATCTTTTCCCCTTATCGAGGTTTACTTTTGTACTCTAATTAGTCCTTAATTATAATTATGAGAAGGACATATATGCAAGTAGTCTATTGTTATTTTATTAATGGAGAAGGATCATGGTGAATTCACAAAGATGGGTGAAAAATGGGACATTTTTAGGAAAAAAATCCATTCCTTACAAAGGGTGAGCATGCCCACACCCTTTAAAAAAAATAAAAAATAAAAATCCCAATTTGAAATGGGTTGGTAATGACCTTAGAGGGCATACACCCTATTAAGACCATTTTTCTTACAACTATAACTCTATAATGATTTACACATTGCCTTTTATTTGGTTGTGATTAACACCCATTGAGGAGGGGAAATAAGAGGGCACATGTGATCTATCTCATAATTTATTCTTAAAAAATCTCCACCAAGCATCCACACTAGCATCATTATCTCATGTATGTTATTTTTTCCCCTTAGGTCATGTTTAGGTTTGTAATGATATTATTTTGTCATGTAATTTTTATAATAATCACAAGACAAGGTGGAATTTAAATTAAAATTAATATTATCTCATGAAATCCTTAAACTACCTAATATAAATGTTTATTTCATTAATTTTACATTCCTAATTTTATGGACCCATTTCTAAATAAAACCTCAAATAAAACCCTGATGAAAACCAAGAGAATTTTAACTTCATATAATAAAAAGCATAATTATTTTAAAAAACAATTCAAAGAAACAACAATTGAAAATTTTCATTAATAGTGTGTGTGAGTCTTCCAAAAATAGTCCATGAAACTCACTTGGTAATACATTGAAGACCATTTATATCAATTGAGAAGTGCCACTTCCCAAATCAACGTAATGATACATCAAAGAGAGGTATTGAAACATTATTATTTTGATTAATTATTATATAATGATATTAAAAATAAAAAGATAAAAAAATAATAAATATATACTTTTTTCATATGCATAGAACTACTAAACCACCACCATCAAGTTGAAAACACATTACCATTGATTGGTGTATCCATGCATAGCTTTAAAAAAAATGGGATAGATGGTGGATAGTGTTTGATGAGCCTCCATGAAATAACAATGAAGTTCCATTATATTTTTTGAGAAATATTTAATGTGTGTTTTTTAAAAAATAAATGAAAAATTATTTTTACATGAAGGCATCCCAAGGTATGGGAGTTGGGTCCTCATTTAATAGACTTGGTTCCAAGTGAGACCAAAACTACCAAAACCATCCCTAGAAAAATGAAAGGTAAATAAAACATACTTCCATCCCAAAAATCTTGCATCATAGTACATAGATAGGCATCCTTGAGATAGTTAGTGGTGTCAAATATGTCATGATTGACTATGGGATGCATATGCTAAGGACTACATAGGCTTTAAGTGGTGGCCCATCTAGTAGTTTCCTCCTATAATTGGTGCTTTCCACTTTGGCATAACTTCCTTTACATTGTTGCGCATCATGTGGGAACAAGTGTGTTGGAACACCTATTTAAATTTTACATACAGGTGTTACATCTGAAAATCTAATAGGCACACTTATAGAGATTATATGCACATTTGTACAAGACACTAGTACACTAAAATGTATGTCATTTTTAGTTTCTTTAGTACTTTAGGACACTAGTACATCACATTTGATGCCATCTATAGTTGCCTTAGAAACCTAGGACACTAATACAGAACAATATATGCCATGTATAATTTCTTCAACACCTTAGGTCAGCTCATAGTTAGATATTCAAGACTTATCTACTTTACCATACAGATTCACATAACTAGTGAATTATAAAAATTTATGCATCTAAAGGAATATTAGGCTTATCGTAATATGTTTACTTAAGTGATTCATATATATATATATATATATATATTTAACTTATATAGAAGATTACCAATATTATGGGTACCCCACCTAGATTAGATTTTATTATTGAGGAAACCATTAGCAATGCAGTACCTTACACTTACATTGTGAAAGTAAGATATCAAGTTATTGTATTGTTTTAATACTTTATATCACCATAGTTTCTAGTTAAGAAAGTCTATTTTCAAGTTGTTATACTATTTTAATATTTTTTATAAACCATAGTTTTAGTGTGTTTGCTTGCTTCACCTTCCCATATCTTGTAAGAGATAGAGACATAAGAAGAGAGAGGGGGAGAAATATAGAAAATGTTGCATTCCCTCCCTCTCTCTCTCATTATCAATATTTCTATCTTTATATCCCTTTCTCACTCTCTCTTTATGTAGAAGGAATAATTTTAATTTAGCTTAAATTGGTAATGTAATTTTTCAATTTCATTTTTATTTTATATAGATGATGGAAGATGTTTTTAGTACCCCATCTAGACTTAAAAAATCTAATGATAACATTATTATTAGATTTATAGTTTCATGTGGTTCTTTATCTCTTTTTATGTAAAAGGAATAATTTAAAGTTGTCTTAAAATATGTTTACTTTTAAATGATTCATATTGACCTCTTTCATTTTTTTCTTTTATAGATAATGAGAGATGATATATCTACCCCACTTGGATCGTATAAACTTACACATGATGTTATAGTTGTGTCCCAATTTCCACTATCTTCACAACATCACTTGACTTAGAGAAATATCCTAGTGAGAACACATACTAAAATTATCTTTTTAAATTTCAAGTAATGATAGTCTATGTCATATTTATATTTGTATGAACATATATAATATTATATGTATGCTCTATAGGATTCACCATCACTAATATATTCAAGGTCATGCAGCCTTAGACAACCCTTCAGGTGACATGAGGTGAGTCCACAATCACCATGTTGCATTTTTTTCCTTGGAAACTCTATCATTTTAAAGCATTATTTTCTATTTTTTATGTTGTGTAGCTAAATTTTTTTTCTAAGGTTGTGTCACAAACATTTGATACTTCAAAATATGAGAGGAGTTTCTATACCCATAATGAGATATATACGACTCTAGGTTTTATATCTAGGGTGATGAGGCATAATTTATTTGGACTGAGTAGTAGGAGATCTAGTTGTAGTGCGAGGGGTAGTTATAGGAATAATTTATTTGGTATGTTTATAAGGCCAATTTTGTATGCTTATATGGCCCACTTGGTACGCCTATATGGTCCACTTTCTATGCCTATATGTCCATTTTTGTATGCCTATATGGTCTAAATGGTATGCCAACATGGAACATTTTATATGTCATTATTGCATAATTTGGATACACATACATCCTATATGACATATTTATATGAGTCATACAATGTTAAAATTTGTGTATACATATTTAATTTTTATATGTCTATATTATTCATTGTTGTTGCTATAAATTATCCTTAGAATTATTCATAAATGAATGTTTTTTCATAGAATGGTTGTGACAATGAATGGATAACTAATGTTTAGCTTTCATGTTGTTATTTAGAAACTATGTCTATAAAAATATTATAACTATGGCATACTTGGATCAATTTGAGAAGGTGTTTATGATTGTATTCATGACATGTAACTTTGACACTTGATTTAAAATAATTAAGATGAACTATAATCTCCTTAAGTTTAATGTGGAAATCATTTAATCACCCCCTATATTTTTCTATTCCAAATCATGATGAGTAATAAATGAAATAAAAATTTTCTCTTGTAGAAAAAACTTGCTTCAGAGAGCAAAAAATAGTTAGTATAATGTATAAAGTTAAACCACATACCTAATTGACAAACTATCTTCAAAATCACATATTAATCAGTTCATAAATGAAATAATGGCCTTTGTATACCCTTGATTATTCCACACACTTGAAACTTTCAAGTAGTTTGATGCATCACTGAAGAGAAACTTTTCATTCTTAACATGGAAAATGGAATGAACTTTGTTCAACCATTACAATGAAATCATGAGGGGTATATATGAGACATAAGATACTATATTTACATGTAGGAGTCTTATAATAAAACCCTATATTATTATATTCCACTCATGAAAAGGAATAAACATCGACATATTTTATCTCATATCAAAAAATTGCTTTAGGGAGAAAAAGTTGGTCAGTATAACACAAATTTTGAACCGCATACCTAATAGTCAAACCAACATCATAGTCACATCAAAATAGACATATAAATGAAAAAATTACCTTCATTCACCCTACATAAATCCTTAAACTCAAAAATTTTACATAATTGGATGCATCCATGAAGAGAATATTATCTTTATTAATGGGTAAATTGGAACAAACTTTGCACAACCATTGAATGCAAACCGTAAGGGGTAAAGACAAAATTCAAGATCTTATAGTTGTATGGGTAAATAATATAAGAATATATTTGAGGAATATCTTCCAATAATGATGAGGAAGAAATGGTTCCAAATTTTCTCTCACAGTGAAAACTTGTTTTAGGGACAAAATGTTAATCAATATAATATGCACATGCAATAGAAATCTTGGATTCATAATCAAATTAAAATAGGTGTATAAACACAATAATTTACTTCATCCACTCTCAATCAATCCCTGACCTCAATTTTTTTTTGTGTTTGGATGCATCCTTAAAGAGATACTTATCATCCTTAAGGTTAAAAACAAAATGAACTTTGCACAACCATTGCATGCAAACTGTGAGGGATAAAGACAAACTATAAGATATTCAAGTATAAAAAGGTAGTTAGATAAGAAACCCATATAATATTATATTACACTTGTGATTAGGAAGAAATAATGGCACTTTTTCTTTTGTAGTGAAAAATTACTATAGAGATGGAAAATTGGTAAATATAGTGTGTAAATTTTGAACTGCATGTGTAATCAACAAACTTGATATATGGTCACATTTGAATGGGTGTATAAATATAATAATGGCCTTATTATACCTCTATTATCCCTAAGACACACACTTTTTGAGTGATTTAATGCATCCCTTAAGAGAATCTTCTCATTCTTGAAGGTAAAATTGATCAAAATTTATATAGTCATTAAACGTAAAATGTGAGGGGTAGAGACAAACTGTAAGCTCATATAGTTTCATGGGGGATTCATATAATCAACCAAAATAGTAATATCTTCCATTAATGATGAGGAAATAATAACTTCATGTTTCTTCTCGTAGTGATAACTTGCTTAGGGACCAAAAGTTGGCCAGTATAAACTTGCATACCAATGTTAATCACCTAAAGGAACCTTTACATACATATGTTAATCCCATACCTAGTGGTACATCTACTAATATATTTGTACAATAAAAACTTAGTGATATAAATATGTAAATATTATAATTATCTTAAGCAACTATAAAACCTAGCCATATGTTTTTGTCTTATGATTACATAATTATTTGGCTCAGGAAGTGCTTGTTCACCCTTTGCTTCCATCATATAAGGTACCAATGTTTAAATCATTTAGTGGTAATAGGGATCCATCTAAGCTTTTGCATCTTGTGTTAATTCTCAACATGATGAATTGTTTATGATAAATTTATTTCCTATGAGTCTCATAGGGTATGCTCTTGTTTAGTTTTTGTTCCTTACCTATGTGATCTATAAATATTTTACATTATTTAATTGAATTCTTCTTAGTGTAATTTTCAATAATAAATAGTCAAAATGTTACATTTTATCAAATTTATAAAATCAGGGTAGGACCCAATGAGAATATTATTGATTAAGTGATTAAATTTAAAATCATGCTTACCAAAATATCACACCAACTTCATGATATTAAACTTCAAATTATATTCTCAAATATTTTCCTCAACCTGCTTTAGGAAAAATTCATAATTAACACATATGATTCATTTGAATAATTTTTTCATGTGTTACACAACATTGAATTTAAACCTATATATGCTAATATGTTAGTCTACACACTTATTTATTCTACCTTGTCTACTTATAAATATTAAGGGAAAACAATGTTCATACTTAAGAATAATGATGTCCCTAATTTCCATGCTAACTATGAGGCCAAGATGGTTACTATAGTTTCAAAACCAAGTGACAAGCTTACCTTTCCCACTGCTACACAAAGATAAAAATTTAAAACATTACCAGACCTATAGGACATGATACTAAATAAATTACTTGATTGTAATGTGATTTTATTTGTATAACTTTCCAAAAGGATATAACCAAGACATTGCCTAGAACTTATGATCTTAATCTATTTTGTGAATATCATATAACTTCAATGCTTTGTACTAATAAATATTTTAAATTATGACATAATATTCAAGGCCTAATTTATAAAAACACTATTATCATTGATGGGAATTATAATTTATTGAATGACTCTATGGCATAGACTAATTAATGAATACAAATTTTTAATAATTTTTTACCAAATCACAAAGATCCTAAATAAAACAATATGCATATGGGAATGTCTATACATCATTATACTATTCTAAAAAAGCATGAGATTGAAAACATTATCGGCATGGTTTCAAGTTCTAAAATGCATGTTCCACCTGTTATATTTCATTACCATGAGATACCTAATAATGCATCAAACAATAGTCTTATATACACACATGGTTTTTTATTATTACCATCCTTGTATCACACATGGTGTTATGATTGATAAGTGTTCTAGTGAAAACCTTATTCTGATGTCATTTATATTTAGTTGAGGTTATACTAAGAGAGATTTATTTTTTAAAACTATTATCTAATTCACATTTATGATGTTCATATATGCACACCATTCCTTGGTATTACCCTTCCATTTATGGTTTGTCTTTATAACAAGCTAATTTGGTTTTATGTTATATTGGATGAATAATCATATAATAATTAACTAGTAGGGCCTTAGCTTAATCAGATTAAAGTGAAATGTTACACATAACTTAATTTTATTAATTTTTTATACAATAGTGAAGGACATACTGTATACATAATATTTTTAACTTTTATCAAATACTAATGCTTTACATCTTGTAGGAACTCATCGTGACTCAATATATATAAGTGCATGCCTTAAGGGGTGCACTAGGAAAGGGGTAGGTAGACCTTTGGTGTTTTTTAAGATTATTGTCCCTTATTGCCACATTATTTCCAATCCAACTAGTTCCTAAAACCTTTCTCTAAGCTGTTTCTCCTCCCTTGCACATTCTTCTAGTCTTTTCCTCTTTCTATCCTTATTTTCCTTCCTTGTTACCCTTTTGACCTATCCAGTACACTAGGTCAACTTGGTTGACCTAGTGTATTTTGGGGTCACTTTAGCTCTTTTGGTGTTTTATCCTTCTGACCAACCTAGCACAAACTTTAGGCATTAACATGAGAATGTACTAGGTTGACCCAATTGACCTAGCATAATAAACATGTCTAAATGATTTTTGGGTGAGATATTCCTATATATACAAGGTCATTTCAATCATTATAAGAGGATAAAATCAAGAGTTATTATTCACTCATGCTTTTTCACAATCTACTCTTCCACCATTCTACTTGAGGAGTCTTATCTTAGGTTTCTTATTTTGGAGAATCTAGTCTTGTGGATAGGTCTTGGATGCTTTGGCCTAACAAAGTGATCCTTATGAGCCAAAACAACCTATTTCAAAGCCCCATTGGCCAAGGGAGAGATTGAATCATGATGGGTTCACATTCAGGTAAGTATATTCTAACTTTGTTCTCCTCTCTTTTAGTAGATAGAAGTAACATAAGTGTTGGCTCGAATAATATTACTCTTCATATTCTATGTATTAGGGTGTTACTCATACTTAATTTATTTGAAGTTCCCTATACATATTTGATTAATTTACATCTAAACCCTCACATTTTTCCACAAGCTTTGGTGCACACTAGATTATATTATTTTTCTTGTTATTAGAATAGTTTACTTTCTTGTTTATTAACATAAGTGAAATATCAAATCATATGACTCTTTTAGGGTTGTTGTATGATTGTGTCAGACTGTAAGCTTTAGAGCTCTTCCTAGCATGATATGTTATGATAGGTGATACAAGTGATCCCCTAATTAGGTCTAGCAGATCCCTATATTGGATATGCTCCCTCTTAATAAGTGTATACCCAATTGGAAGTGTAGGTGTGCTCTATCTTATTCGATCCAAGATTAATTCATGTACATCATGTAATTTTGATTGCATATATTCTGTTGAACTCGACATGAAACTAACCCTTGTAAGATTTATTTCACTTATTTTCATTCCTTTTTGCCATCATTTCTATCATATATTTTGACACACTAGTTTGATTCTATTAACCTAGCTATTTTTATTTATGCACAATAATAGGCAACTGGATCAATCAGCTTGACCTAGTACAAGTTTTTATCATTGTTAGACTTCTAGTTCAGCCTACTAGGTTGACCAAGTTAACCTAGTATATTTTTAGCCACTTTAAAATAGGTTCTTGTATAGCCTAATCGATTAGTTGACCCAACACAAGTTTCATTTTTCCAAATTTCTAGATTAGCCTACTAGGTTGACCAACTTGACCTAGTGTATTTTCAAGCTTCTAATTAAGTCAACTAGGTCAACCAGGTCAACCTAGTATATTTTTAGCACTTTTTTAGCTTTTGTAGTATATTTCTATATTGCTTGGTCGACCAAATTGACCCAATTTTAAGGAATTTGATAATTTTCTCCAAGGTTCTAGATCAAAAATCTCCTTTTTTCCATCTATGAACCATCAAGGTCAATATTCTATTCTCTATATCTTTCTTTTTCTATGCTTTCCTTTCAAGTTTGTAGTATTCAAAACTACCTTTGCACAACCAACTAGATCAACTTGGTTGACCTAGTTCTGTGTTCTATGTGCTATCTAAAATAACTAGGTTGACCTAGTCGACCTAGTAGGTTTTCCAAACCCTGTCTTCAGTAGTACTAGCTCGACCCTATTGACCTAGTTTTGTATGCTGTGCATATAGTGTTATCACTATACCTTTTTTCAAAGTTAGAATTCACCTTGTATGCTAATCACATCTTTCCTTTCATTTGTTTGCATGCTTAAAATAGTTCACATAATCTAATTTGGATGTTTTTAATTAATTACTTAGTTTCACTATTTCTATTTTATTCACACATAGCTAAATCACATAACATCAAAAAACATTTTAACTTTTGACTACCCAAGCTAGCCTACATGGATTTCATCACCAAGGGGGAAGCTAACTTGATGCTCTAATCAAGTATAAAACATGGTTAATAGTATATTTTGGCTAAACACCCAACACCCTTAACACTGCGGTGTGTGAAGTAATGGGGTAAGCCCCAATACCAAGCTTGTATCATTGCCACTATAGTCCCTTTCATCCTAAACTCACCTAAAACCATCCATAGATTTATATCTAGTACCTTACTTTTATCCAACTCCCTATTATTTAAAATTATTCTTAATAATCTAATTAACATTCTAGGTGAACCAATTAGCTAGCTTTACTTTCGAAGTTGTTTACTTACTCTTTGATCAATTGTGTGTGAAATAAATTGCATTAGCCAATCTAGGTGTAAAGTTTTTCTTTATGTGCATCAATTGGATTAGACAACATCAATTCAATTAGCTATTTGTTTACTTTTAGCATTTATTTTCCTAGATTAGCCACAAAATTATCTTATTCTATTTCTCATTCTATCATCAATCTTTTACTTTTCCTTATTTACTATACTAGGTTAACCTAGTCAACTTAGTGCTATCTCAGATCTTATTTTCTATCCCTATTTTTACACTAGGCCAACTTGGTCGACCCATTATAGTTTTTAGGTCCTATTTTTACACTAGGTCGATCTGGTTGACCTAGTTCTATGTCTATCATTCCCTGTTTATCAATCTAATCCTTTACCTCTTCTAATTTGAATCATGTTAATTTCCCTCTAGTTAGAATGAGGTATCTTATAAAAATATTTTTGGACAGTCTTAATCCATTTAGATCCTATATGGGATGTTCATTTCTCCCTTTCTTTTCCTCCTAAGAGCACCATCACTCTTGGGGCATTTCTTCTCTTCCATCTAAAAATTGTGACATGGTTCAAATAACATCTCAAGATGAAGTTGATGGATCCAATCCTTTATGCACCTACTAAAAAAATTCTCAAAACCTTCAAACTAATGTGGGAGTGATTGATACAAATCTATTTAACAATCCCACTAAAAACCCTCCTAATAATCCTCCTCTTAACGCCACTTCAGGGAGTGCTCCTTCTAACACCAATCCACCACCTGATACAACCCAATTATTAGCCTAAGTGATTCAAAAAATGAACATTATATAAAAATCTAATACCAATCAAATGATGAAACTTCAATAACACTTGATCAATGTGGATAATCAACTTCCAATCATGAATCCTCAAGCTAATCCTAACTACATTCCTTCACCTCTTAGAGACACCTCAGGTAATGTTATTCCTCAACCAATAATGAATAAGAAAATGATTCAAACTATTCAAAATGAGCCTTTATCTCCCTTTATTGTATCTATTGACATCGGTAACATATCACCAACTATCAAATATGATGGGACTAAAGACCCCACCTCATTTCTTAAAGCCTTTGGTAATCTCTATAAAGAGTGGATCTAAACTAATACATTTTCTAATACTAAGATCTTAGTTAAAACTTTCACTGGTGATGTACTAGAATGGTATAATCAATTACCCCAACATTTTATTTGGTAGTTTGAAGATTTGGTCAACCCTTTAGTTAAAGAGTTTCAACACAATGATCTTCCTAAAAATTGTCTTAGCTGTTTCATAAATGCTAAGCAATCTCGTAACGAATAAACTCATAACTTTATTAAAATATATAAATATTTAACTCATAAAGCTGATCATAATATGTCTAATGATAACCTATTCATACTCTTTATTACCACTTTAACTCCCAACTCTTTAATACAAGGTTTGAACCTTTACTCCTCAAATTATTACTGAAGCTATTGACCAAGCTAGTAAGACTTTATTATGAAGTAATTTGAACCTAGTTCTAATCTCGTTAAAGGATTTTTTCAAACATCCAATGCTATCACTAGTAACACTTCTCAAACCAAACCTAGAGTTTCCAAAAGTGATATTCCTTTACCATTGCACATACCTCTTTTGGTACATCAAATGAGATAATTTTTACCACCCTATAAACCTTTCATATATCCTAATGCTCCTCCTAAGTGCTATGATCCTAATATCTTTTTTGGTTTGATGTCAACATTTGGCATTCTCATTAATCTTGTAGAGGGATTTATAAATGTGCTATTTATTACATGCTTGGAGATTCATTCAACCATGAAACCATGAAAAAAAATCATCATCAAGAATATACTAATGCTTCTCAAAAATGACAATCCTCTAAAGATTGTACATCTAATAACCAAAAATCTTCTTCCCATAATCAATCAACTTCCAAGGATGTTTGTGCAATTGACACTGATTATGACCAATACTTTAACAACTCTCAATATGTTAATATGGATAAGGTCAATTATCATCAAAAACTAGCTCAAAAATATCCTATTACCAATCCTAAGAAACCTTCTTTAGAGGAATAATTGCTTAAAGATACTACCACATACAATACTAAATTAGAATCACCTAAGGAATAACTTCCTCCTTCTGATCCTCCAAACACATCTATTCCTCTAAAGTCTAATTTGTCTTCTAAACCTTCTGGCTCTTCTTCTAAATCTCATTGGAATTTTATTGGATAACTTAACTCTATGCCATGTAAGATTCCTCTTATGGAGTTGTTTCACACTTCACCTTACCTTCATAAATTCCTCATGCAGCAACTCTTAAGATATTTAAGATCCATCTTCTTTAGATGAAGAACCACCTTCTATTGATTGTCAACCAACTAACAATAATACCATTGAATCTATGTCTCCCTCTTCTAATCCTTCCATTTAATTCCTTGAAGAGGACATAAGTAATGATGAAATCCTCTTTCGTGTCAATGATCCACCTCTCTTCATCAAAATAGCCATTAATACCACCCTTATTCAAAAATTTCTTGTTGACAAGGGTTCTAGTATTAATGTGACCTCTTTATGGCTTCTACAACAACTTAGTTATAATAAAGGTCATTTTAAACAAACTTGTCTTTCTTGTCATGGTTTTGACAAGACTAATCAAAATTCACTTGGTTGTATATGTATTTCCTTAAATATTGGTCTTAAGACCATTCAGACCAAACTCATGGTTCTTGATCTTCCTTTATCTTACAACATACTCCTTGGTCATCCATGGAATCATAGAATGAGGTTCATTACTTATTTTGGCAGTCAATACATTAAATTTCTATATAATAGAAAACACTATAAACATGAAGTTGATCCCAACCCATGGAGTATCCAATTACCTAATCATAAACCTCAATATTGTGTTTCTATGATCCTTAAATTAATAATGCTCCTTTACCTGAGTTCATCAATATGAATCCTGATTTACAAGTCACTCTTATAGATTTTGATGATGATGAGCCCAATAAATTACAACATGACCAAATTACCTCCATATATTTTGGAGTGGCTTCCTCCTCTTTTTCCAAAAGATCATATCATTCCTCTCATGGATGATATTATTGATTTCCCCCTCCATGAAATGCTCAAAAGCCATCTTTACCTGAAGATACTTTTAATTTCAATGATTTTGGAGTGGCTAAATTATTTCAAGATCCTCTGACCATGTCTCCTTGAACATTTAGTAATCTTGGGATTTCACCTTCTAAAGATCCTCTCGAATCTCAAGTATGCATAATTTATCCCACATACAATGACAACTATATCATAGACCAAACTCAATCTAGAGACTTGGATGTCTTACATTATCAAAAGACATTAGTCCAAATTCATGCTTTAAATCTGGATGTGCATACCATTTTTGTAGATACTAACTTATAACCTGAAGGTTATGCACTTCATATTAATCATCCTCTTATCAATTCTCCTTAGATGGTAGAGCAAGTCACACCTTTAAAACCTATGGAATTAATCTCATCTTCTTTACCTCCTTTGGATCCTCCCATTGAATCTAATCCTTCTCCTATCAAAGAACCCATCAATACTCCATCTACCTATTCTACTCCATCTACTTATTCTACTCCTAAAATCACACTTGATTCCAAGGTAATCGATGTCTGTCAAATACATTCTGAGTATGATTTCCATCATAAAAAAATTTTAGATCTAGAAGTAGATGTTGAGTATTATGTTACTCTTCCTACTTTGCCTAGTGACGAAGCTATTCTCGAGTTAATTTATGCCTGCAAACCTAAATTTCCCCATCAACATCATAAACTTGGAAATTTTAAAACTAAAACTCCTTACTTCAACAAATTTATCGCTAGCATTTCTCCTCAAACTAATCCAATTTCATCTTTACCTAATTCACCATACCACTTTCAAGATGGCAATGCCATGCTTATTGAAGAAATAACTCATATCAAATATGGTACTCCCTTGTACTCTCGACTGATCATAGTTTCCAAATAACTTTCACCCTCTAAACATGATAATTTTAACCTATTTTTTGATAAGTATCAAGAGACATTCACTTGGTCTTACCAATACATGCCTGACATTGACCTTAGCATAGTGGTTCATAACATCATTACCTATCTTGATGCCAAACCCGTGTTTCAGAAGCAATACAAATTTCCTCTCATAGTTACTAACTTATGCCATAAGGAAATAAGCAAAGTACTCGATGATAAATTTATTAAACCTTTGGATTATTTTGAATGGGTTTTCAATATCATTCTTATTTAGAAAAAGGTCACTATGGTCATCCGTATTTGCATTGATTTTCATAATTTTAATCTTTCTTGTCTTAAAGACAAATTTTCTTTGCCTTCAATAAATGCCATTCTCAATTCCACTATTGGATATGAAATGTTCTCTCTTATGAATGGCTTCTTAGGACATAACCAGATTTATATAGCTCTCAAGGACCAACATAAGACTACTTTCACCATGGAATGGGGCACCTATTGTTATGTTAAAATGCCCTTTGGTCTCAAAAATATTGGGGCCACTTACCAACATGCAATGAATCATATCTTTCATGACCTCATCCATAATTTTTTAAAAACATATGTGGATGATATTATGACTAAATTAAAACACTGTACAAATCATCTTTATGATCTTGCCATCATCTTTGACCATCTCATCAAATATAAAGTCTGACTTAATCCTTTCAAATGTGTCTTCATGGTTACATCTAGAAATTTTTTAGGATTCTTAGTCTCTCTCCATGGCATTGATGTTGATCCAGCCAAGATTAATGCTATTATCAACATGCCTATTCCTCATTATATTCCTTATATTTGTACCTATTTAGGCAAACTTGGGGAAATTAGATGATTCATTATCAAGATGGCTTATCAAATTCACTTTATTAATTCCCTTCTCAAGAAAGGTATAACCTTGGAATGGATGAATCCATGTAATAAAACATTTGATAATATGAAAGAGTCATTTCTTCATCCACCTACACTTCATCCTCCTTCCAATGTTAAACCTTTGATTCTTTATACTTCTTTCACACCTATATTAGTTGGGGCAATGCTTTCCCAACAGGATGATACAAGCAAGGAGTATTCCATCTACTATATTAGCTGAGGCCTCATCAATTATAAAACATGTTATACCAAAGTTGAGCATGATTACCTTGCTATCTATTTCATAGCTAAAAAGCTTCATCACTATATGCTTTACCAAACCCCTTATGTCATAGTTCATTTCGATACCCTTCATCATTTATTCTCTACAACACTTTTTCTTGGAGATAGAATTGGAAAGTGGATGGTCTTACTTATGGAATTCAATCTTTACATCATCACGGAAAAAGATATTAAAGGGCAAGTTATAGCTAACCAACCTACCACAAATCCTATTCTAGCCACTTCTTTCCTTCAAGATAAGCTTCCAGATGATAATATGCTTTACATTTAAGGACTTAATCAAGAAATTTCTCTTAAAGATTATTTTCATAGATTTACTACTAATCTTGAAGCCAATCAATTTTATGGATCTCTTGCTTCCTCTGGTACTACTAAACCAAAGGTAGTTATCAAGGAGCTCCTTAAAATCAATGCTAACTTGTATGAGGATACTTGGACCCTTGACTTTGATGGTGTTAAATTACTTCAAGGAGTTGGGGCAGGTTGCATTCTCACTAGTCCTCTTGGCAAGATAATTCCCTTATATTTTTGATTTGCATTTGATGTCACCAATAATATGGCTAAATACGAAGCTCTTATATTAGGTATGAGTACTGCTCTTGATTTAGACATACAATATCTTCATGCTTTGGGTGATTCAAAACTCATTTTCCATCAAGTTAGTGGTGCCTATCAATGTAAAAGTGAAAACCTTATCACTTATCATCAAATTTCAATCACTCTTGTCAAGAATTTTGTCCCTTTTATAATTGAGCCTATTCCTAGAGATTAAAATTTCATTCTTGATTCTCTTACCTATTTAGCTTCTCTTTTCATCCACATCAAGTTCTTTATGATCCTTTTTTTATCATATAAATAATCAAATATCTATCATTTACCCACCTTCTCGATTCACTTATTTACCACATCAAGGATGTCACCATCTGACAATACTCATGGTGTCAAAATATCATCCAATTCTTAGAAAATCAAACTTATCCTCTTGAATTGGATTCTTGTGAAAAGACACATCTTCACAAACAAGCTTTCAAGTACAAATTTAGACATAACATCATTTATTATCATAACACCAAATGTACCTTGCTCCATTGTGTAGTGCAAGATGAGGTTCCTCCTCTACTTGAACAAGCACATGGTGGCATTTACGGTGGTCACTATAGTGAACATGCTATAGCCCACAAATGCCTACATATGGGTTATTATTGGCCTACTCTAAAAAAGGATGCTATTGAATATGATAAAAAGTGTAATCCTTATCAATGTTATGATGATCTCATTCATTCACCTCTTATTGAAATTCAAACTATTAAATCTTTATGGCCATTTTTCACATGGGGATTCGATCTCATTGGTAAACTTCCTTGTTCCCAAAATGGGCATGTCTTTATTATCACTACTATCGAGTACTTTACCAAGTGGGTTGAAGCCATGATCCTTGTCAATGTCTAAGGTCCTACCATGTCTAATTTCATTATTAACCAAATCATTTTCTATTTTGGCATTCCTCATACCATCATTTTTGATAATGGTGGTAATTTCAAAAATAAACATGTTAAACAACTTTGCACCAAATTCAAAATAAATCACAAGTTTTCCACTCCTTATCATCCATAGTGTATTGGTTAAGCTGAGGCCACTAACAAAATTATCAATAAAATTCTTCAAAATATAATTCATGAAACTCACATGAATTGACATCTTCGTCTTTATCTTGTACTTTAGGCTTATCAGACTAAAATTCATACCGCCACTAGGGCAACTCCATTTTCTCTAGTTTATGGTTCTAAGTTGGTTCTTCCTATTGAAATTGATCTTCCTTCTCTCTAAAGATATATTCATGGCATAATTATTAATAAGGAATTTTATAAATCTCACCTTCATGCCCTTGATATACTTGATGAACATCATCTCTCTACCTTACAACATAACCGCTAATGTAAGGCTTACATTGCCTGACAACATAACAAACATGTTAAAATTTTCACATTTAATGTTGGTGATATTGTCCTAAAATTAGACTACACCCATGAAAAAGAAGGTAAATACACCCAAAAATGATGGGGTCCATATTTAGTTAAAGACATCATTGGTCCAAGTACTTACCATCTTTAAACTAGTGAAGGCCATGTTTTCAAGGAGCCCACCAATGCTCAATTCCTAAAAAAATACTTTGCCTAATCATTTCTTTCTTATCATGCTGTATATATATATCTTTCTAACATTTTTTTTAGGTTACTTAAGCATGGGTCTCTCCCTCTATAGTAGTTCTCTCTTGTTCACAAACCTTTAGTCCTCCCTTTTGGTCTTTTGGTTTCTTGATGTACCATAGTCTTCATTATCTTATTTTTCATTCTCCTTGTGCTTGCCAATGTTATTTTGGCATCCTTTGGGTTTTTTATTTTGTGAGTTGATTTGTAAGACCCCAGATAGGACCTAACATCCCTCACAAAACCACCATATATTACTCATTTTCTTTCTTCTTTTTGCTACTTTCCATTGCTATTTTGGCATCCTTTGGATTCTTCTTTTGTGAGCTGCTTTGTAAAAAGGCTCCCTCACTTTTGATTTTCTCTTTCTTATTAGTACCCTCATGGGTCTCTCTTTTATGATTTTCTTTATAATACCATGGATAGTTATTGACCCTCCTCATAAAATTACCATCCTTTTCATGTTATTGATCCTTGTTGTCAATTTTAGTTTTTGCTTATTTTTCTAGATGGAATTTGCATAACAATCTATGTTAGTATTTTTTTATCCATTTCCCTCTCTCACATGATAAGGAATCACACTTTACTATCATTTTATCCCTCTTTTCCCTTTGTCACATTTTTTGCAATTTAAATCAATTCAGATTGTTCTATGTGTCATTCTTCTTGATTTTCCCTTTCTCTCATCTCCACATTAGATAAAATAAGGTCTAAGTCAAGATAACACTTTTATTTCACCTAGATTTACAAGACTCTTAGACCCCATGCTCTTTGAATTTTATCTCTCTTAGAAACCTTCTCCTAAGTTTTCAAGTGAAAGTCATACTTAGCACCCATGTTTGGTCTTCCAAGTTTGTATGGAGGAGGAATCTTAAAAAGGCCATCAAAAGAAAGTTAAAAGCAAAATCATCTGAAAATAAAATGCAATGATATATAAAAGGCAAACATACAAATCTCAAAAGTCAAATTCACACCAAAAGACATGATTAAAAACACATATCCTATCTCCTATCAAATCTAAAACTCCATAATTAGCTTCATATAAAGCTGAAGTCCTTTGGGGTGTAGTAGGCCAGTAGATTGAAATAGGGAAATTCAAAAAAAAATTCTATGGTGCTACCTAATTTCTCATGCAAGTAGCCAATATTCATAGTAAACTAATGACTCTATAGGGGTCATCAAGAGTGGGGAACACATCATGGGGAGGTAGGTCCATTTTAATTTTCATGCATATAGCCTTCATGGGATGATTTATATACTCCATTTATTGACCTAAGACTTGTGTAACTAAGAGAAGTTCTTTAGAGTCCCTAGGGTCGACAGTCCTCTTGTTTTGACAAACCAAACTTGAGTGTCTTGACTTTGATAAAGAGTTTTTCTACCTTGGTTTTTTCTTCATTCTTCCCTCCACCCATTTCATCTCCCCCCTTGATAGCCAAATTGTGATTCCAAATCTGTTTTCCCTCTTCTTTAAATTCCTTATTGATCTCTTAAAAACATGTTAGCACTACTTTGTTTTAGTTTTATCTATCTTTAGATGCAAAATAACATGTTTGAGCAACTTTGGATCATTTTATTCACATCATTTGCTAGACTTTACTTTTTTATTACCATTTATCATGATTTTGTTGTCTTGATATTATGGACACTTGAGTTCATACCCATTTTTCCATTTTTGAGTGAGATGTGGTTTTTTGCTGCTCACTCATCAATATTATTTTCCCCTTTTATGCATTCCCTTTTTATATTGTTGAGTGAGATGTGGATTATTATTGCTCACTCATTAATGTTATTTTACCATTTTGTTTTTCTTTTTACCATTGATTTGTCTTGATTATCATTCATTTTTAAACATGTATCCTTGGTTTGAATTGGTGAGTTTGCCTTTTCTTGAGTTTTACTTGTTTGAGTTTTTTAGTCTTTAGCAGCGTTGGTTTTTTGGTTACCCAATTTACGCTTGTTTGACTTGATCATTTGGTCTAACATAGCACTTGTCACCTAGCTTGCTAAATTTCCAAAGTACATCCCATCCACATAATACCATCTATCTTGGCGTATCTTGTATTTGTTTTTTGTCCTTAATTTTGTATTTTTTGGTTTATCAAAAGTAGTCTTTGCACCCTACATAATCAAAAATAAAAACACAACTAACAACCATCCTATGATAAAAGGTAAGTTAAGGTATTCATTGCACTTTTTTTTAGTTATTTAATTTTTAGATTAGTTTCCCTTTTAGTCATTTAATTTTAGTTATTTTATGCTTTTTAAAATACTGTAACTATTTTTAGCATCAACATTGTGTATGTCCTTATGTTCTTTCTCCAAGCACCATCCCCTATTACACCTTAGTGACATGTGATGAGCTTCGAGTGGGGCATATGTATACACATAATATTTTTAAATTTTATAAAATAATAAAATTTTACATCTTACATAAACCCATCGTGACTCAATCTCTCTAAGTGCATACCTTAAAAGGTGTACCAGGAAAGGGGTGGGTAGACATTTGGTGCTTTACATGATTGTTATCCCATATTGCCACATTATTTCCAATCTAACTAGTTCTAAAACCTTTCCCTAAGCTATTTCTCCTTCCTTACACATTCTTGTAGTATTTTCATCTTTATATCCTTATTCTCCTTCCTTGTTACCCTTTTGACCTACCCAATACACTAGGTCGACCTGGTTGACCTAATGTATTCTAGGGTCACCTTCACTCTTTTGGTTTCTTAGCCTTTTGACCAACCTAGCATAGACTTTAGGCATTAGCCCAAAAAATTACTAGGTCAGCTTGATCAACCTATCATAGACAACATGTCTAAATGATTTTTAAGTGAGATAATATTATATATACAAGGTCATTTTGGTCATTATAGGAGGATAAAATCAAGATTTATTATTTGCTCACGCTTCTTCACAATCTGCCCTTCCACCATTCTACTTGAGGAGTCTTAGCTTAGGTTTATTATTTTGGAGAATCTATTCTTGTGGATAGATATTGGATGCTATGGCCTAACAAATTAATCCTTATGAACCATGGAAATATCTTGTGAAAATCCAATGGCCAAGGGAGATATTGAATCATGACAGATTCACATTCAGGTAAGTATATTCTAACTTTGTTCTCCTCTCTTTTAGTAGATAGAAGTAGCATGAGTGTTGGATCAAATAATATTAATATTCATAATCTATGTAGTAGGGTGTGATTCATACTTAATTTATTTAAATTTCCTTATATATATTTGATTTATTTGCATCTAACCCCTCACATTGTGCCACAAGCTTTGATGTGCAATAGATTAGTTTACTTTTCTTATTATTAGAATAGTTTACTTTCTTGTTTATTAGCATAAGTGAAATGTAAAATCATAAGACTCTTTTAGGGTTGTGTAATTGTGTTATAATGTAGGATTTTTAACCTTTCCTATCATGATATGTTGTGATAGGTGATATAAGTGATCCCCTAATTGGGTCTAGTGGATCCCCATATTAGTCATGCTCTTGCTTAACAAGTGTATAGCCAATCAAAAGTGTATGTGTGATCTATCTTATCTGACCTAGGATTAAATCATATACATCATGTAATTATATTTTCATATAGATAATATTCACCACACACCCAATAAGAGACACATATTACATCAAAGATCACATATGTCACTTGCTACTGCCTTTCAAAAGGCATGAATAATTTATTCCCAATCAATCTTTGTATCCTTACCCTAATAATATTATATGGTACCTTAAATATTATAGATTATGATACCTTAATCTAATATAGAAGCTCAAAGAGTAACATTTCCTATAGTTTCACCTCTAAGACATCAATACCTAGTCATCCACATACTAGAGTTTGTTTGCATCCTAGATCATTTTTTTACCATGATATATTCTTGAAACTCTTCAAGTCCATTATATGCATATTAATTTTTAGGATGATGATATTTGTTTAAAATTTTGTGATAAATTTTTAGATACATGTATTTATATATCATAATCCTATTATCATACATTTAATGAAATAAAATGGATAATTGGTTAGCTCTGCTAGCCCAAACCTTAAGCTTCATTGATGCATCTTATTTTAACCTTTTAGGGTTTAACTAGTGTAAATCCTATGTTTGATTAAAGGGATGAGTATTATAAATTAGGGAAATAATATGCATAAAATAACCACATATTTTTTATATAATTGACTAGTTTTAACTTTCTAAAAATAGTAATAAATATGTGTAAATAAAGACTTATCTAGAAAATACTTGATACAAATGATTTGAGTGATAGAAATTGAGATAAGAATAGGTTTGAGTGTCATCAAATGGATCCCTATATAATAACCTCTCCTAGATATTAGCACCACATTTGGATAAAGGTTTCATATGGCTCTAGTGTCTTAACAATGGTACTAATGTCCTCTGTGCAAGACTGTCTTGAACTTCTAGGTGCACCTACGTCTATGTTTCTGGGTTATATTCTTGTGCACATGAAGCTTGTAACTTTGTATTATGATTTTAATAGCTAATTTATGATGCAAAACCTAATCCTCCTTACAAGTAAGGCATGAGCTAAAAAATGTGTTCATTAGTAGGATAGGTTGAACATCCTCAACACCCCACTTTGTAAAGACTTATCTACATACCAATAATTTGAGGAGGGATAAAGATTGATGTATTTATCCCCATCTAAGTTCTGTTGCAAGTGTAAGTGATAATAGTATGGTGGTGGCCTTGAGTGCCTTGAGTTTTCTTGAGATTATAAATCTAGAAAATATGAGCTTAGGGTTACTGTAGATGGTAGTATGTAAAAGTAGAGTATAATAGGGATTAATAACCTTGATTTTTCTCAACTTATTTCATGTTTGAATAGGTATTTTGTATATAATTTCCATCTAGTGGATAGAGGGCTAAAAGTCATGTATTTATAGTTTTCTATTGCTTATGTGGATAATAAAAGATGTTTAGGTTGACCTTAGGAGGGTCTTACCTTTGAAAATATATTCGTTCAAGAAAGCTAATGTAAAGGACACAGGCTCCATTTTAAGGACAATAACACCATGTGGCTTTAGTTTCTTTACTATGGCACTAATATCTATCTAGTATAACATTGGACATGAAGGGATAGGATCAGGAGATAAGGGTCTAAGGCTACATTTGAGCTGATTAGGGATGCTTGTGGCCCGTATGAAGGCTAGAAAAGTGTGATAATAGGATATAAGATAGGTCTAGGGATAAGATAGGAATAGGTAGTCTCAATTAGTACTCTTAGCACTCAGATGCCCATGTTAGGTGATTACATTTACCTTCATTTATCTATAAATATAATAAAGCAAAGTGACTAGTATAAATGAAAAATAAATATACCTAGACTTAGCTTAAAAGTGAAACCTATAAATTTGAATTTGAGTATCTGAAGTTGGGTCTATGTATGTGAAGCATGATCCAATGCATGACCTACAAATGAAATGTGACTAAATCAATCCTTACTTAAGAGATATCAAAATCAAAAGACTATGCTGAGTAAATAATCAACTGAGTAAAACTAAGTAAATAGATCAGAAATAGGAAAAGAATGGACACACCTCATTGGGTATACAAACCAATGCATTAACTTGGTGATAACCTTTGTGTGTGTGTATATATAATGATCAATTAGTGAATAACTTATATAGAGCTATTGGCTTGCTCAATTATCATGTGTGGGTGGCTCAATAACTTAATTTAGTTTTGACTCCATCATTGCCCACCCCTTCTTGGTGGATCATGACCTATGAATAACTTAGTTTGGAATGAAAGTGTCTCCAACCCTCTCATGTGTATGGATCAAGAAATCAAGGAGGATATGACTCTATCATTTCCCACACATTTTTATTATATGAATTTAAAATTAAATTGTGTAAAGTACTAGAAATGTCTAACTAAATATATATAATTATGTTTGTTAACTCCTTGGCCACTGGGGTACATTAGGTAGTTTTAGGCCACTTAGGAATACCAACCACTAAAAATGGAGTAAGACATGAAATTGGTGGCAACCTAGAATATAATGTTAAGTGTATATAATGTAGAGAATGACATGGAATTTCCATTCCATCTGATCAACCAATGTGTAATTGAGCATATGGAAATGATGTGCCATGCACATGCCCCTAATCTAGTATCTAAGTATATTGATTCTAGACTGAGTTGTAATAATTATATCTGAGATTTAAACTAAATATGGGAATGGTAATACCATGAATGATGCACCTAATTTGAGCATTTGATATGAATATGAGTTGAGCTAATGTGAATTAAATTAAAAATTAAATATAATTGTCAAACCTGTAACAAAATATGTGTAAATATATACTATACCTGGTGTACTATTTTGACTAATTTCAACTATCTTGAAACTGAGGCTATTAGATAGTACTACCACATCTTAGATAGTAGCACCATGTGGCACTAATGCCCAAATTTAGGTGCTAATGTCTTTCTAGTCCCAATTATGTGTCAGTATAATGCTTTCTAAGTCAGTTTTTCCTTTGTGCTTACCTATGCCTAATTTTATGAAACTAAGCTTGTGTGCTAAAAATGTTTTGTGAGTGCAATATAAGAGCTTAATATTTATGACAAAACCTTGTGAATGCCTTCAATTTTTATGGTAGTTTTTGAACTTGTGTAAGAACCATCCTCAAAATAAAATATCTACAAAATGTGTGTTAGCTTGAGCATATATGATAATTATATGATAATATAATATAATGTGCATAAATAACATCAAAATGTAAGAGAATCTGAGCATAAGTATGTAATGTAATATGTATGTCATGTCTACCATTCCACAAGGGTGTCAAGATAGATGTAATTAATGTATGTAATAAAAAATCTAAGTATAACTGAGTAACTACCTAGGGGTATGGGGCATGATGTCCATCATGATACCCAAGTAGGAAGGGTAGATGCATGAGGTCCCTCATGGCATCAAAAACTTGTGTGTGTAACAAAAAAAGACAAGTGTCATGGCCATGACACATATAAGAAAACATATATACAAAACATATGAGGCATGTAAAATAGGCTAAGGGGACACAATATAAGGGACCTGTGCTTATGCAATTTTTCATTTTATTTTAAATTAAATGTTACTTACTAAAAACTCAAAATAAAACAAGGTTTATGGGGAATACCTATAGATTGAAAGATATTTCACACTACTTTAAATCTAGTGATAGTGAGAGCTTATTTTTGGCTAGGAAGGCTAACTTGCACACATATGAATACTTGAGAAAAATAGATTAATAAAAGAGATGGGTGAACTGCCTGATCTGAGATTAGTTCTAGAAAGTGGTACAATTCCTTAGAAGGATGTCAATCCACTATTTATGTAATTAAATAAATAAAATTCATATGAAATTATAAATAGATAAATGATATGATTATAATCCTGATTAAGATTTAGTCCTCAAATAAGCTATTAATGTAAATGAAATATTCCTCCCAATAAGTGGAAGTAAAATCTACATCATATTGGATAATAGTTGATGATTCTTTAGTGGATTTATGAGAGGGTGAATAAACAATTTCATAGAGGGATATCTCAAAGGATATGTCACTTTGATCCACAAATAAAGGTTAATAAGCTATGGGGAGATCAATGATATGAGTTACATCATGAACTAGACTAGGTAAAGTCATCTATAAGTAAAAGGCCATGTTAAAGCAATAGTAATCAGTAAAAGGATTGCAAATAGAGGCTTATGACAAGGTCTCAAAATCTATGAATTAAATATAGTAGACTGATGTTGATCCTGATAGGATTGGTACCGATTGGAAGAATTAGTGATAATCGATAGAATTAGTACTAATCGATAGAATCAGTGCTAATTCAGAATGAATTGGCATCGATTCTCTCTTGTGGTTGAGTTTAATAAAATAAAGAACAAAATGAGACATATTTGGTAATAAGAGTGGATAAGTGGATACAAATATATTCCAATAATATTTTAATGATTAAATAGATGGATAAAAAAATACTAATTGATAGAGAATAAAAAAACAAAATATAATACTTACCTTTGATTGGCTTATGAGCAAAATGAAATTCTTCCATAAGCATAGGTAGTAGCTTGAGTTGCACAAAAGGATATGAATAAACACAATGAAAATCTAATAAAGTGTCATTTAGGAATGTCAAGAAATCTCCAAGGATTCTAATAGTAATTTTAGGCTCTAAATTTTTTGTTCCCAAATGCAAAGGCAAGATACATATTTATGGATCGATGTTGATCCATAAAATTGGCATCGATCATGGGAGAATCATCATCAATTCACCCAAAATAGGTTCTTTATTTCAACCATGGGTGAGAATAGCTCAAGAATGGGTGGAGTTATTGGTAACAACTCCACATGGGGATAAAATGGTTATGGGGATAGATTATTAGGTTATAAATAGATTAGGATGTTGGGAGGGGTAAAGAGGTGAAAGTAAAGACTATTTACTGAGAAAGTAAATGGTAAATAATCAAAACCTTGGGATAGGGTTTATTTAGGGGATTTTAATAAATAGGACCTATAAAACCTAATTAATCATCCCTAGGGGTACAAAATTATAGTGTCTATATTTACCCCTTTTTATGGAGTGGTATGGAATACATTCCATAAGACAAAAACTATGAAAGGTCCACTACCCCAGGTTTATGTGAGGAGATATTTCCCCTCAAACTGGGAGCCAATAGAGGATAAGGAGTCGGTAATGGGTTTTAAAAATGGATGGGAGGGATAAATAATAGGTAGGCTCTAATAAACTTGGATGCATAACATGAAGTAAATGTTTTGCACTAGTAGGATGGAAGCTAATATAGTTAAATATGCCCCAAAGGCAAATCCTATAATCAAATGCCTTAACTATAAACATGTGGCCTTAATGAAGGATGAACAAGAAAATAAGTGATAAGGTTAGTTTAACGAAGCATCTGATGTGCTATATAATGTGTTCACTACCTATAGAAAACTATTTTCAAGGGAGAATGTACTCTTAAGGCCCACTGAGGGGAGATACCCAAAAGAGTACATGCCTTACATAGGCTATGGGACCATCAGGGGGTTAAAATCCACAAAACTAAAATGGTATAGGTCAAAAAATAGGGTAAATGTGGCAAAGAAGTAGGAATAGCTAAGGAGTAGGGATGGATGTATGTTAGAGTACAAGTAGTGAAAAAAAAGGGCCAATCAACACTGATCCAAAATGAATCAATGATGATCTACTTGAATGACACCGATCCAAAATGGATCAACACCAATCTAAGGCTAGGTATATAAGAAAGTATGACATAAAAAGGGGCTCATTTGCTATTTTGAAACCCAAATGATGATTGAGATCTTAAATGATGAAAGTGATACAAAATGAGATGGAGAATAGTGGCAGTGAATTATGATGTCGATGATGCTCACAAGATGAGGTAGGTCAAGTATTTTATTAAATTTTTGAGTTTTTTAAATTTTTTAAGATTTTTTTGAAGCTAATATGAGGCTAAGTTATGGGAGATGGTGTTGTGTAATCAGTGTCAATTCCCTAGTAAATTGGTGATGATTTATAGGGAATCAACATCATTTTGATTAAATATCACTGATTGATGTAGAATGGTGATGATCCATAAGGGATCAACATCAATTCACACAAAATGGGAAGGGCTTATAAAATAGATAGGATTTAAGATAAGTTAGATTATTTAGTAGTTTATAGGCTTATAGGGAATATTGATGGTAGGAACGGGGGTTAATGTGGTTATGAGATCAAGTGCCTCCCTTACTAGAGTGATTATGAGTTTAGTTGAGCGATGATGTGTGGGCCCATATAAAGGCCATATGCTTGGGAGGGGTGCATCATTATAGATGCATCCATTAAGACATAAATTGTTGGTAGATTTAATAGAGTGATGGGATGTCATGACTAAGACATTCTGGCTATTGATCATTGAGATGAACATCACTGAGGAGGATATATACTAGATCTTATGAATTTTGTTACAAGGAACACCAATAGTACCAATAGATGATCAGGGTTGAGGAGTAGCTTTGAGATGCCTATATAATGATGATGCAAATGGGATTAGTTTTATTGCTGGTGGATTTACCTGTAAGCCTCTTTACTGATTGGACATAGTGAGGAGAGGTGTGTTTATTATGATGATGCTAGTGATCTCATGCTATGCACTCCTAGATTCAATGGGAGGGATATTTCCATGGAGCTTGACTGGTGTTGTTTCAAACATGCTAGAGCATTGTACCATGTTTACATGGGTATCTACATTACTATAATAGGTTTAAAAGTATTTTTGGGGTTGGAGGACCTAAAGATGCTATGGTTTGGATGTGATAGCTATATTATAGTGATGGGCCTATGAGCACATTAGGATAGTGTGGCCCATTGGTACCCTGTGGATACAATGGTATAAGATATAATATAGTGTGGCCTTCCTTTAGTGGAAGGTTGATCTATAACAAGGGTTTAAAGATGGAGTTATTAGAGACTTGAATTATTATAGGGGATTTTTAGAGGGTTTGAGGGTTACAAACATCATCTAGATGCCTTATTTATGATTTCCTGAGTGGCTTAGGGTGGAAATAGAGTTGAGAGGGGTATGGAGGGAGCATTGGGATATATTGAGGAGGAAAAATTATTGGGAGTACCTTCATTTCAGCTGATTATAGTGGTAGTTTGGGTCAGTATAGGATATACCATGGGCCCCACATGTATATAGGTGGGATGCGATAGAGCAAGAGCCATCTAGACTAGTGACATGAGATGTCTTGATAGAGGAGGAACATGTACCATTAGGAAATGACATGGAGGATATGGGGTGAATTATTAAATAAATATCTTAGTGGGCTGACTAGTGGGTAGTATGGTAGGACAGGGTGGTTTGGCCACATCAGGGAAGAGGGGACAAGGAGATGGAGGAGGCAAAGAGGCTAATTTTGAGGAGATGGAGGAGGAGAAAGGTGATGAGATGGGAGATGAGGTGGTTGGGGAGAGGATGGGGGTGGTGAGGAGGAGATATATGTTGGAGAGATTATCATAGATAGGGACACACACCAAGGTAATAATGTACCTTTTTATAGGGACAACTAGCTATAGTGAGGGGGAACTAACTATTGTGCAGACAGAGTGAGATATAGTGTTGACCCAAGTGGATACTTTATAGGTGGTTGAATCATTGTAGTTGAGTCATGACATGGTGGTAGAGGAGTGATATCAGTATAAGGTGGAGCTAGAGATCCTAAGGAAGAGGGAAGAGGAGAGAGACTCCTCAATATAGGTTATTAGAGAGGTGGTGGGGATAAGCACAAGACCAACATGGAATATCAACATTGATTGATACAAAAATCTAGTGATAGAGATAAGATATTACAAGTGGATTATTCTAGAGAAAATTTTAGAGACTCTTTGTTATGCAACCCACATATCCAGATAGGGTAGGTCCTCCAAGTGCACACATAGATTAAATCAATATGGAGAGTGTCACTCAGAGGAGAGACATGGATGGATATGGGGGTAGAGATCTACCAAGTATTCATCTAAGAAGATTAGAGTTCACTCAATAGATCCACATGTATATATATTCACTTGTACTAGCTAGAGAGCTATGGACATGTATATAGATATTGTGATGTACATCAACCTTTTGATATATATATTTTATGTTTATGGATTATGTTATTATTTATGGATGTATGATTATGGTTATGGATATCATGTATTATGATTTTTTAGAGCTATAGAATGTTTTTATGGATTATGGATGTTATGGATTATGGTTGCTTTATGGATGTTATGGATTATGGTTATGGATATCATGGATTATGGTTTGTTAGAGCTATATATTATTTTTATGGATTATGGATGTTATGGATTATGGTTATGGATATCATGGATTATAGTTTTCTAGAGCTATAGATTGCTTTTAAGGATTATGGATGTTATGGATTATGGTTGATTTATGTGATGTGATTAGATTTTTACATGTGATGGATTTATGTTATGGATTGGATTACTATGATTATGAATTTTTATGTGATGTAATTAGATGATTTGAATATGGATTTAAATGTTATCGAATGTATTATGAATCATGCTTATATTATTGATTGTTTATGGAGTATGGATTATGGATATGGATGTGATTATGATGTTGATGTATAGATTATATTATGAATTATGGGTTTATAGATTATGGATTGTTATAGATTTAGTTATGGATTATGGATGTATATTTGATTATCTATTTATGGGTTTGTAAATTTATGTATGGATTAGATTAAAATGTTGTAAATTATGTTTTAGATTTATAATGATGGATGATAAGTAATGTTTATGTATCATGATTAATGGTTATGGACTATGGTGGATATAAATTATAACTTACTAATTTGTATGTTTAGAGATTTGTTAATTACCTATTTTAGGATAATTTTTAATATATGTAGAAAATTTGGTGATTAAGTTTACTTAAAAAAGGATTAATTCTCATTGTATTGGCTCATACCATGACCCAAAAAACCATTTAAAAGTGATGCATGTATATCCTTAACCCACTTCTAATAACAACCCTAACAACTTTAGGTCACAAAAATTTAGGCTCTTTAGCGACTTTATTTTAGGATGTGATAAAAATGGACTCTAAGAAGAAGATGTTTTCATCTTACATACCTCAACTAAGGATTAACCTAGAATCTTTATGTGTCAATCCATGTATGCTGATCAATGTGAGAAGTCTACTAAATTAAAGAAAGTTGATCTATGTGAGAAGTTTTCTAGAGATACTTTAAGCATGATAGCCATCCTTTGAGAGAGTGGTCTATATTTTGAGATGTGATTTTTGAAACAATTGTCCTTCAAGGGATCAGTCTGTGCTTTTGATATTTTGTATAGCTTTTCAAATTTAGGGAATTTACATAGCCATCCTTCGATAGAGTAGTCTATTCAAATTGCTTTGCTTTTTTAGATGATTTTATTTTGATTTTGATCCCAATTCTATTTTTGGTTTATGGATTAGCCTTAGGTATCCTAAGATAATTTCCCAATGCTTTGATATACAAGATAAAAAAATTATTCTAAAAAATAAATTAGGAATAAAGAATGATGTCAGGGAATAATGATTTGGAGTTCCTTCCCATTATAGGTGAAGCTTATCTAATTAGAGCATGCTATGAATAGAGCATGGGTATTCATATTTAAGGTTAGTAATAGGCTATGCTGTCAGATAACCACATGTTTCTATATATCACTATTTGGTATAAAATTAATGGGGATATGAAACCTAAAGACTAAACTAGGTAGACCAAAGGTAATTAAGATTTATTAATAGTAGAAAGGATGTAGATACAATGCACTAAAGGGTTCACACTCTAATTTAATAAAAAGAGAGGCTAAGCAATATGCCCTAGATCTATATTTATGGGTGATGATATATGGTCCAAGCCAATTTGGAGTGAATTTTCCCCTTTTGATTTTTCCATATTAGTTACATGTTGATTTTATTTTAAGACTAGGTCACCAATGTTAAATTCATGTTGTTTTAAATGTTTATTATAGGCATGTTTAATTCATTCCTGATATACATGTAGATGGTCAAGGGTAGTTGAGTGATGCTCATCTAAGAGTTCAAGCTGGGCTAATATTTCCTAATGAAAGTCATCCTTAAAAATAATATCTTTTAAGGAGATGTAAAGAAAAGGGATCTAAGCTTTGAGAGGAAGTATAACTTTAGTACCATAGACTAGGGAGAAAGGGGTAGTGTCTATAGGGGTTTGAATACTATTCTGATAAGCCTATAAGGTATAAGGAACATGGAAGTTCTAATTCTTGCCTACGTCATTAATAACTTTGGTTAGGATTTTGACTAGATTTTTATTGGATACCTCGGCCTATCCATTAGATTGAGGATAGTAAGGTGAGGAAAATCTGAGCTTAATGCTAAAATGATCATAGAGCTCTTGAACCTTTTTGTTCTTAAAATATTTTTCATTATCTATGATGATCTTATGAGGGATGCCAAAGTGACAAATGATATGTTGAGTAATGAATTCAATAATTTTATCTACTTTAGTTGAGATAAGGGGGATAACCTCCACCCACTTATTAGAATACTCATTGGTGGTAATAATAAACCCATAATGCTGGGATGATTTAGGATTGATTTGACCTATAAGATCAAGCCCCCACTAGGAAAAAGGCTAAAAGTATTGAGCAACTTGTAATGCTTGGCTAAGGATATATGATAAGTTGGTGTGCTATTGACACTTGATGCACTTATTAACATACCCAAAATAATATTAATTTAAAGTGGGACAATAATAGCCTAACCATAAGATTATTTTAGCAATAACATGATCATTAAATTGTCCTCTATATGATCCATCATGAACTTCTTTGATAGTTAGGGTAGCTTCAAGATTTTAGAGATAATGAAGAAGGATTCCATCAAAACCATGCTTATAAAATACATCCCCCAATATGATAAAATAGGAGACATGATGCTGAAAGGCTTGCTTAGAATTTTTAGATAGATTTGGAGGGTTAATCCCTTAGGATAGATAATCAAATATCTATAAATACTAGAGATTTGAAGGATTTTTCTCCACACTATGGATGGATGGAAGGTTAGTTTTGGTGAAGGAAGGTTGATTAATCCTATGAATAAGGACAAACAAATTAGAATCCTAAGATGAGGATGGGATAAAAGAGACCAAGGAAGCCATAATATCCATAAATTTTTTAGTTGATTGAGGAGTGGCTTGGATAACATAATACTCAAAGGTGGCTTGGATGACATAATACTCAATTAAGACTTCATACTTTTGAAGAGTATCATTATTACACTAATAGATGACCTTAATTTAATTAACCACAAGCTGAGAATCACTATAGATATTGAGCATTTTAATACCCAAAGTTAAGGTAATTTGGAGACCTATGATTAAAGCTCACATTCTATCATATTATTAGTACAACCAAAATTGAGTTTAAAGGATAGAGGGATAGATGTACCCCAAAAATGAATTAGGATAATTATATCTCCCCCACCATGTTCACATTTGAATCCATCAAGTAAAAGAGTCATTTGATATTATGGATCTGGTTGAGACATGAAGCCTATAGATTCATCTGGGAATTCATAGTTAACTAGTTGATTATCATAAAGAGGCACCTTAGAAAGCTAATTAGTAATGATTTGTCCTTTAACCAATTTTTGATAGACAAACTCTAGATTAAATTTTGACAAAAGTATAAGTCACTTGGCCATTCACTAATTTTGATAAGGCTTAGAGTGCATAAATAATAGGGGATCAATATTCATGACAACATAGGTTTTATGATTAAGGATATATTATCGTAGCTTACTAGTGACAAAAACCAGAGATAGGCATAAGTTTTTGGTATGATAATAATGTGTCTTCTATTTATAAGTGTATGACTGATATAGTACATTGCCTACTCTTTGTGCTGCTCATCATGATGGACCAACATGGCTTTAAGGGCATGGTTAGTAACAAAAATATACAAGAATGGTTGTCCTTTTGAAGGAGTGAGAAATGGAAGTGAGAGAAGGTAGATATTAGAAACATTTAAATCCTCCTAATAAATAGAGTCCCACTAAAAATAGATATCCTTCCTTAAAAGGTGATGAAATGGTTGACATTGATTAGATAACTGTGAGATAAAATGATAGATATATTGTAACTTACCTTACAAACTATGGAGCTGCTTTAGATTGGATGGACGTGGAATTTATAAGATGGATTTTATTTTGGTAGGGTTGACTTCTATCCCATGGATGGAGATAAAAAATCCTAGGAGCTTACCCATCAATACTCCAAAAATACATTTTTTAGAATTTAGATAGATATAAATTTGGATTAAGCAGGTAGATATAACCTTTAGAATGGAAAGGAGATCTTTTCATAACTTTGATTTGCCAAGGAGGTCATCCACATAATTCTCCACAATCTTGTGGATGATATCATGAAAAATATAGGTCGTGTCTCTTTGATAGGTGGATCCTCCATTTTTTAGGCTAAAAGGCATAATGTGATAGCAAAAAGTCCCCTAAGGAGTAATAAATGAGATCATATGTTGGTCTTCTGATGTGATAAGAATTCAATTGTATCCAAAAAAACCATCTACTTTGTGGCCAATGGTAAGGTCTACTAATTGGTTGGTACTAGGGAGGGGGAAATCATCCTTTAGACAAGTGAGATTAAGGTTTTGAAAGTTAGTACAAAGGTGAAGTCCCCTTATAGGCTTCATTATAAGGATGATGTTGGATACCCATTAAGGGTAATTGATAGGTTGCATAAAGTTAATGAATAGAAGGCATTGTAACTCTTTTTTGACCAAGAGTGCAACATAAGGATACATCTTCTTGAGCTTTTACTTGATAGGCTTAACATCAAGAAATGTAACAATGTTATAGATGATATATGGTAGGATCGATACTAGGCATATCGCTATAGAACCAAGTGAATGCTTCACTTTGCTCCATTAGAAACATAGTGAAATCCTGATATTTTTGGGGATATAAGAATTTATAGAGCTTAACTATATGAGGAGTCTCTGGGGACCCTATGTTAACATCAATGATGGCCTTATTTAGAATACTATATGTTTTTGATGGAAAAGCCTTATGTAGATGGGATTTCTTTGGGCCTAAATGAGTTAAGATGGAATCATCATCTTGGCACTGAAGAATAGGGATGGTATGATAATCCTAACATATCATGTCTGGGTAGGATAGAGAAATGCTTTAGACCTTGCCATCATGCTAATAGATGAGAGGCTCTATAATAATGGTGTTAACTAAAAAATATTTTAGGAGGAATGGATATGACATCATCAGTCAAAGGATGGGTACTAAATAATGAAGGTAGTGTATCTTCTTTAGGGATGGGTGGGAGAGTGATATTCAAGGAAGATTGAGGATTTTTGCTAAAGTTGAGGTCATGTTTCTAATGGGTCTTTCTAAACTCCCCCAATACAACCTCATGCAGGCCTTGTTCATAATTTCCTATACCAAAACCTTTCCAGGCACACTATTATAGGTATATTTACATGAAATGGGGTTTAATAAGGAATGAAAAGTTTGATTTAAATGGTTTAGCCTAATTTTATTTAGAAGGGACTGAAGAAGGCTAGTCAATTCTCCCATAGATTAGATGGGTGTGGAGGACTGATGGGCCAAAGGGAATAGTTTCCCTTAGATTTAGATAATAAGCTGATTATTTGTCAGGTCGTACATATTCTTATGGAGTAAGGAAAATATTAAGCATTAGTAATTGGTACTCTCTGATTCAAATCTATTGAAAAGTAGAATCGATGGATTCCTTACCACGTCTAGATGTAGGGATTGTTGTACTAGTGGATGCTTTGTTGGATGAGGATGGGGTAACACTTTGTAATGAAATTAGGACCTCATTGGGTCAAAATCTAAGGTTACAAGTTTTTAAAGCATGGGGGCAGTCAAGATGTGGTGGATTTTACCCTCATTCAAATTTAATGTACCGATGCAATATAGAGGGAATGTAATGCATAGTGCAGATCTAGGGTCATCCTAAGAGAATGTTATACTAAAATACTCCTTAAATAACATAAAATAATTTTGGGAGAACTCATATACCTACCTAAATATGAAGGACCATTATTCTTAATGCAGGAGAAATAGTATCATTTAAGGCTCATAGAATGATAGGTGATTGGTCTACCACTATCTCAGGTAGTTTTAGCTGTTTAAATCCATGAGAAGATATGATGTTTATATTGGCACCATTATCTATCATGAATCTTTTAATTCAATTTTGATTTATTTGGGTAGTGATAAATAATGTAGGGTATTGATCATATGGATGGAAGGGTGGTATCTCTATGTCATGAAATGTTATGGATAAGGGTTTCTAAAATGATGTAATAATAGCTGACAATGGCTAGAGTTTGTCTACTTATATTTTTTAAGCCTATAATGCTTCTATCATGGCTTCATAATGCTATGGGTAGTTTTAGACAAGTTTGTATAAGGACATCTTAACCATAAGTTAATGTAACTACTTTAGAATAGATATCTATATGAGTTTCAAAGCATTATTATTTTGTGCCTTTCCTAAAATGGAGATTTTACGTTTGGGGGTAGGTATAGTTAGACTATTTATGGAAGGAGATGATGCTTTAACAATACCTAATTAGCTTTTTCATGATTGTGGGTCTTATGACCTTGGACTTGGGATCATGTTGCTATATCAACTGCATATATTTGGAATAGAGGGGGATTCACTATGATCTCAAAGTTATCAATAGGGAGAGATTGGTGTTGGGCTATATTAGAGGGTTTATCCTTTTTTATAGCTTATTCTGATGTGTTACTTCTTATAGTGGATGTAACTTTAAGGGGATGGGTAGGATCTGATTATTGTATTAAAAGATCATCTTCATCTAATAGATTTTGGACTATGACCTTTAATGCATAATGAATTGTGTTGTGCCCTGCTATTTGATCATATGTGCATGTCTTATTTTATATATACCATAAAAGTTTTTGAATATGAGGGTTGATAGGTTTTATGAGTGGTAGCATGATTAAGGAGGTATAGATAAGATGATTAAAGATATTAGAATAAGATCCCTTTAATCGGTCTTGAATCAAAATTTCCATTCTCTGGGATGCTAGTGGGGAATAGGTACATGACCTCAAACCTTGGTATCTTGAAATAAATATTTGGATGGTCCCTACTATAGGAATTTTATGTCTAGGGTAAGTTTTTACACCTAAACCTGATGGGTAATAGGGGTTTAATGGATTATGGATTGGCATGACCATAGTGGGAATAATGATGGTACATGTGCTTTAGTGGTAGATTCTATAATGGTAGCTTTTATTTTAGCTAAAGGATGGGGCCCTAGTATAGATGCTCTTGTCCTAATAGGGGTAGAAATGCTTTTCCTTTTCACATCTTCTCATGGGTTACAATGATATTCTCTTTATGGAGTTGAATCCTAATAAGAAGATGTTGAAAATATTTTACCATTGGGGCTCCAAGATTTTTGTTTCTGGTATCTACAACTTTTCCCTTGATCTCTTAATGATTTAATGCCTCCATAGAAGTGAGGGGAACTGATCTAGAGATAGTTTAAGGCAACATAATAATTTATTTAGGAGATAATATGCTAGTGGGAATGGGTATACTAGATGTGGGTATTAAAACACTATGAGGAATATTACACGAGTTTTTTAGAATGTTTAAACAAACATTCTCTTCAATAATCTTTTCCTTATTTAGTTATTGAGTAATTTTAAATATGGATTCTTCCAATGGATCCCAAACAATGAGATCTAAGAAATTAGAGTAATTTTTTGGGATATCTTTGCTTGGTTTGGATGGTTCAAAAGTGTCTCCTATGAGGAGATATGGAATATGAACATTATCAACTTATTTAGGTGAAAGATGGTCATGGCTGGTGTTAATCACATGAGTCTCATGTTTTGATGTGGATCTTGATTGAACTTGCATGGAGTTTGATGTGTAGGCATGATTGGGGAACGGTTGCTTGAATATATCTATGGATTGGTTTGTGGGGGCATTATGATTATCTAATTGTAATTACCCCTAATCTATAAGATTTTGTATTAAGAATTTTAAATAATGACATCTACTAACTTTATGGCCTATTACATGGTGAAAATTATAGAAGTCATTTTCCCTAAACCAACTAGGTTTAAGACAAGACTCATCAAGAGGTCTTATAGGAGGAAGCTTGACAAGAGAAGCCTTTCAGATTTTATCTAAAATAGAGGCATATGAATCTCCTAAAAGGGTATATTTTCATGGGGGAAAGCATGCCAATGGATTCTAAGATTGTGTCTACAAAGTGGAGGGCTTGGATTGGTTTTTAGTTTGTGGTGGTGCCAAATTTACAACTACAACATTGGTAACCACTTTGGTCTTATTATTGTTATTACTATTAGTCCCTTTGGAGTGCTCAAATTTAAATTTTTTATTTCATAATTTAACCTTCCCTTATTCTAGGGCTCTAATTTCAAGCTTGAAAGCCATTGAAAATGCCTCATTGAAGGTTTTAAAAGATTGTACCTATAACATTGATGAGATGTGTTTAACACATGATCTTATGAATAACTTGATTAAATTAGGTTGTGATAGAAATGGGGTGAGTTGATTTATTAAAATTATCCATCTAGCCACAAAGTCAGTGACAAATTCATCATCAAATTGTTGGATGGCATAAAGGTCACTAATGGTAACTTTTCTTGCTATATTGATGGAAAAGTGTTCTAGGAATATTTGAGATAGCTGCCCAAATAAAAAGAGGTAATGTTGTGGGATTGAGCTATACCAATCTAAAGTAGGTCCAAATAATGACATAGGGAATGTCCTAAGAAGAAGCATGTCATCATGTGTTATGAGGTAGAAATCATGTTGAAATTCTCTAAGATGCTATTGTGGGTCCTCTTTATTTTGGAACTTTGTAAACTGAGGGAGTTCTCACTATGGAGAATAAGGTCTGATAGGAACTGTTGGGTTGATCAGATCATTACAAATATGTTCACAGGTTAACATGTTCTTCTTCCCAAACGTATATTATTATAAATTATCCATCATATTCATGAGGATGCTCATAAGATCAGGTTGAGTGTTAGGTTGAGGGATTCCTCCCAAAATTCTCTATTTTTGGAGTTAGTATGTAGGCAGTTGCATGGAAAAATCTTGAGTTAAGGGATAACCAAATGATGTGGTTATGATGGGTTGAGAAGACACCACATACCATGGATCTTGTAAATGGATATAAATAGACTCAATATATTATGTGGGTGATATATACTAAGTGGTCAAGGGCACATACTATTGAGGTGATTGACTTACAAGGGCCTATTATAATGGTTGCATTTAGGTAGTTAAGGGTATGCTAGTTTGAATAGGTGTAAGGGTTGTGGGGTTCGATATGAATAGGTTCTAAAGTGATGTAATAATAGGTTGAGTAGTTATAGGTTGAGGATTAGTAATGTTCTAATCTTTGGTAGTGGTTGATGATAGAGCATTAGATGTCACCAGAGGTGGGTTGCCTAAGGATTGTGTAGTAGTGGTGTTAAAACTAGTAGGAGGATTATTATTATGGAAAGATACTATAATAGTGGTAAATCCTTCACCCTCTTCCAAGGGCATGCTGTATGGGTTCCTAGAGAACTACATATGGAGAGATAATAGGATACATATGGATTGGGAGCTAAGATAATGATTAAGTGCTATGGCATTACTATCTAGTATAGTGGTGAATTCAGGATCACCCTGGGTGTAATACTGAGGGATGTCTTCCCATATGGACTCAAGAGAAGTAAGGGGGATAGGATAATTATCCATAGATGAAGATGAGACAAAGGTTCAATTTTATTTTATGACTACTATCACATCAAAACCATGTAGTGATAAAAAGTAAGAAATAACAAAAAGCATGCAAAATATTCTTTTTGATTATATCGTGTTTTAGTGAGGATGAAAAGATGAACACAATAAAGATGTTCCTAAAAAGTATTTTACTTTTTAACTTTAAAGTGTGATAAAATAAAAAGAGAAGGATACCAAGGGTCCTAAGATCTTAAGAAGTTACAATCTAAGGATGGTCTTAGGTTTTATTTTGGCACTCAAAGATTTTTGTATTAGTACCAATACTTGGTTTGATATTTGGGGCCTACCCCCTCACTTCACACACAACATCATAAGTGTGTTAGGTGCTTATCTAGAATATACTGATAGATCAATGTTTATACTCAGTTAGAACACTAAGTTGGTCCTCCCCTTTGTGGTGAAATCCAAGTGGGATTGCTAGGAAGAAGGTTACCACAAGGTGAAGAAATCCCCATCAGTTCCCTTATGTTAGATGTTTTGATGAGTTTTTAATGGATGTGAATTGAATTATGTGTGATAGAGGTGACAAATATGATAAATTCACCAACTACATTATTTTATATGAGTAAACTAAGTAGGTAAAATGGATGCAGATCTTTTAACATTTAAAAAGGAAAAATGCAAATTTGATTTTATTTCAATCAATTCAACAAATAAAAGAAACAAAATAAAGATAAATAAATTAAAATATGAATTTTAAAAATAAAATTGATACCTTAGGGGTCCCATCAGCTTGCCAAATTATTTAATTAGTTTTTCATTTTCTTTTAAATTAAATGTTACTAAAAACTCAAACTAAAATAGGGTTTATGGGGAATACTTGTGGATCATAAGACATTGTGCACCATTTTAAATATAGTGATAGTGAGAGATCCTTTTTGGATGGGAAGGATAACTTGCACACATGTGAATACTTGACAAAAACACATTAATAAAAGAGATGGGTGGACTGCTTGATCTAAGACTAGTTCCAGGAAGTGGTACACTTCCTTAGAATGATGTCAATCCACTGTTTAGCAATTAAGTGGATAAAAATCATATGAAATTACAAATATATAAATGATACATTTATAATGCTGATTTAGATTTAATCCTCAAATAAGCTATCAATATAAATGAAATGTTCTAATAAGTGAAAGCAAAATCTACATCATCTTAGATAACAACTAATGATTCTTCAATGGATTCATGAGAGGGTGAATAAATGATTACACAAAGGGATAGCTCAAGGCTATGTCTCTCTGATCCATAAATAAAGGTTAATAAATTATGGGGATATCAATGATACTGGTGACATCATGAACTAAACTAGGTAGATTCATCTACAAGTAAAAGGTCATGTTCAAGCAACACTAATCAATAAATAGATTGCAAACATAGGATTATTATAAGGTATCAAAATGTGGTAATTAAATGTAGCATTTCAATTCTAATCCTAAAAATATTGATACTACTAAGTAGAATCAGTACCGATTTAGAATGATTAACATCGATTCTCTCTTATGGCTGAGTTTAATAAAATAGAGAGCAAAACGAGATAAATTTTATAACATGAGTGGATAAGTGGATAAAGAAGTATGATAATAACATTTTAATGATCAAATATATGTATATATAAATGAAATACTAATTGATAGAGAATGATAAAATGGAATATGATATTTACCTTTGATCAGCTTGTAGGTAGTAGCTCAGGTTGCACAAAAGGATATGTGTGAATGCAATGAAAATATAGTAGAGAATCATTTAAGAAAATCACAAAGTCTCCAAGGATTCTAATGTCAATTCAAGGATCTAAATTTTTTGGTCCTGAATGCAAAGATAAGTTACATATTTATGGATCAATGTCGATCTAGAGAATCAATGCCGATTCACCCAAAATAGAGCCTTTGTTTCAACCATAGGTGATAATATCTTGGGGATGGGTGGAGTTAATGATAAAGAATCCACATGGGGATAAAATGGTTATAGGTGTAGATTATTAGGTTATAAATGGATTAGGAGGTTGGGAGGGGTAAAGAGGTGAAAGTAAAGACTATTTATTGAGCAAGTAAATGGTAAATAATCTAAACCTTAGGATAGGTTTTATTTATGGGATTTAAATAAATACAACCTAAAACACCTAATTAATCATCCCTAGGGGTAAGAAATTATAGTGTCTACAACATAGGCACATGTCATGAAATTTGAAAAAAGAAGACATATAAGGACATGTTCAAATGCCCACATACACAAGCAACAATCAAGTTGGATTAAGAGCCACATAGAAAGACATGTTCAAATGTCCACATACACAATCATGAAAGCAAACACAAGGGAGATGGACACATGTCCAAGGCATACATAATGTGAATATAAGTGGCATAGAGCCAAAGAAAAATGTCATATTCAAATGACCTTAAATAGAAGAAGAATATAAATACAATCAAGTCTAAACTATGAAAACTAGAAATGAAAGAATGCATGAACATTGAATATAAATCTATATAAGAGATAGGATATATATATGCTTAGTATAAAGTAGTAATAACTATAAAAACTATGAGTATGAGTAAAAATAATCAATATCAAGATATAACAATGCTAAAATTAGAATGTAAAGAATGTAAGGATAAAACCTAGTAGTAGAAACTATGTATAGTATGCCCCCAAGTGGGTGAATGTGTCAAATGAATAACCATGAATCGATGTATATGCCCCTTATGTTTAGATATTAGTAAGCTTGGATTAGTGTACTAGACCTTAGTCATGTATGTAATCTAAAATCACTCGATAAGAACAAGTGAAAAATGTAGTATGATAAAATTGACTTTACTAAGATATATAACATATGTAGTGTCTAGCAAATATAAGAAATGTAAACATAACAATGCATAAAATCTATAATTTTTGTCTTTTTGAGTAATTATTTAAAATTTTATGTGTTTTTGACATGTTATATTATTTTTGTATTTTCTGGAAATAAGCTATGTACAAAAAATATGAAAATGAATTATGTATAAGGAGCAAAAAAAAGAAGAAAGTATGTGCAAGAAAATATAAATCATACAAACTGATGAGTATTATGGGAGAATCAATATCACTATGAACTCTATTAAATAAGGGAACTATGATCATGTGTGTTGTGACAAAGGGTAATTATGATCTCATAATCTACTATACTGAGTAATTTGTATTTGTATCTATATCTGCATGTGTATTGGTACTAGGAATCTGTGGCATCGACTATGGTGTATTATGAATTGTTGGGGTATTAGGAACCCATATGCTAGAATAATCTATATGTGACATAGGTGACCTATGCTAAAAACTAAAAAAACCCAATAATATTGATCATGGAAAAAAATGAGTGGAGGAAGTCCCTCTAGAATATATGACATATCTAACATAGGGGTCTCTCTAATAATGGTCTCCATGGGAGAGTATGTATACATGTCGATACTGTAGGAGTAGACCTAAATTATACTAATGGGTATACTAAATTTTATGATGTATCCATAGGAACTATACTCTGATATGTAACTAATAACTATGATATATATGGTAATTATGCTAGAACTATAACTAGTGATTGAAATAACTACTTTTGGGATAGGTAGAGGATACTTATATGGGAGACCCTAAACTTTGACCACATAATTTACATGAATGTATTTTAGGCATCTGTGTACTATGGATGTAATGGATCATAGTTATTATAACCTTAGCCTACCTAATAACATATCAAACACACTTGCACTAGGTAATACTAAAAACTAAGTGGCTATATGTGTTGGTCCAACCTGTAATGGAAGCATAATCTCCCTAATGGAGCTCTGAATGTGGCCACTAAAACCACTAATAACTATGTCTATAATAAATATATCCTAATGTGAATACCCCAAATACTGTAAAAGTGTCATAGTGCACATGTTAATACTTTACTCGTTGTCAACAATAACACTCTAGATATGATGATGATCTATGTATGCTCGTACAAGGAGTGCATGTAAATTTTTATCATCATGAACACTTTCTTGGTCTGAAAAGGTGATGAGTAGTCTAGCTAGAACTATAGTGTGGTACATGCCAATGATATTATGTAATGGGTGTGATTCCTATGTGGTGGTGGATGTGTTTAATATGTGTAGTGAACACTTGATGTGCTCTCTGCTTCTTTCACTATGTGCTTTGGAAAGAGACTTGAGAATATATTTAATGCCTTAGCTTCCATTTATTTTACTTTTGATGCCTCTATGGCTATACCCACATTAATAATTTTAGCCTTAATCAAATCTTATATCTTATGTTTTAGGCTTATGCATCTATTTTGTATATGGCTCGATGCCTTGTGATACTTGCAGAATGCATTGTAATCATAGTTATTTAGAAGAGGCCATGTCATATCAACCTCTTTAATGGGAGGGAGAGATACAAAATTACATTACAAGAGATATTGTAAAACTCATGCTGGTGACTCTAGAATGTTGGTGAAGATTCAACACTAAGGAATGGATAAAACCAAATGAGGATATGGCTTTGAATCTATGTTAATTGTGGCCTTTAGATCACTCTTATTCTCAATGGCCCTTACCTCATATAAATGCTTATTTAAACTCTTAGTAGTTGATTTTAATCCATTTTTATATTTTAGTTTTCCCATTCATAAAATCTTGACCTCTCTTTCTTTTATTGTGTGGCACAAATATGTGAATGTAGGAAACTTCTTAAATAAGATAACTTCATTTAAAGCTGTTAAGAGACTCTATTTGAGTATGTCCTAAAGATATTTGTCTACCATGGGGATAGTCAATTTAGTTAATATAGTCTTGTATCATATGACATATTCCATAATAAGTTCATTTGACTTTTGTAATAGCTATGCAACTTGGGCATATAAGATCTTCTCACCAATATTAATGGAAAAGTGTGCTAAAACATGTATACCAAAAGATTGAATGATGTGATATATTGATTTAATAAGTCATAAAACCACTATAGGAAATAATCCTTTAAACTATGTGGAAATAACTTCTTGAGAATCCAATCATTGGACACATAGTCCAAACATGTTGCATGAAAATCTTAGAGATGGTGTTCTAGGTCATACTTGCCATCATATAATGTAAGCTTAGGTTCCATGAATATAGATGGCAAGGGAGTTTCTAATATGTGATATGCTAAAGGTGTATGTAATATAATGTTATAATCTAAGGCTTGTGACGGCCTAGTGGCTCCCTTATTAATATGTAACACCTTAGCCTATAGAGTATAAACCTCATGCATAAGGGATTGTACATCTAGAGTAGAGGAAATAGCCACAAGAGGTATAAATATCATTGAAGGTTGTTGACTTATAATTTTAGGTTGTGCTAGATAAGTTGGCCCCATTTTAGGTGTAGCAAAGTTATTAATTAGGGGAGTTAAAGATTGATCATTGTTTGTTTTGTTCTTAATTTCTAAGATGGCTTGTAAGATTTGTGCTTGATCAAGGTGCTATTCTTGAATTCTATCTCTACATCTCTATCATACCTCATCTTTATTGAAAATCATGTTATCATTATTAAGTGGAGGGAGAGTGTCCCAATTTTAAATTTGTGTATCATCTTGTTCTTGATTATATTGTTCATCTTCGGATGCATTATCATTGAAATCCATATAATCAGGGTGTGAAAGATCAAAAATTGGAGTTATAATAGGTCCCTTATACATTTTATAGGATTTACTAGTAGGAATTTAAATATGCTCTATAAGATTACCACCTAGTGTAGTAATTTTTCTTAAGGGAAGAGAGAGAGATTTTTTTAGATAACATATAATAAACAAATTAGAATAAAGCTACTAAAACAAAATATATGAAATCAAAAAAATTAAAGTAGTTAATGAAAATAAGAAAAAGAAGGATACAAACCCTAGGATCATCTAGGGTTAGGGTTTGAGAAATGTTTGAATTAAGTCAAGTTCACCAAATGTTTTAACCTTTTAGGGTTTGACTAGTGTAAATCCTAAGTTTGATTAAAGGACTAAATAGTCTAAATTAGGTAAATAATATGCAAAAAATAGCCACTAATTTATTATATATTTTATTAGATTTGACTTTATAAAAATAGTAATAAATATGTGAAAATAAAGACTTATCCAAAAAACACTTAATACAGATGATCTAAGTGCTAGAAACTGAGATAAGAATAGGTCTAAGTGTCATCAAATAGATCCCTATATCAAAACCTCTCCTAGATAGTAGAACCACATTTGGATAGAGGCACCATGTGGCTCTAGTATCCTAATAAAGGCACTAATGTCCTCTATACATGACTATCCTAAACTTAAGGGTGTAAATATATCTATGTTTCTGGGTTTTGTTTCTATGTGCACAAAGTTTGAAACTCTATATTGTGCCTATAATAACTAATTTATGATGAAAACACTAATCCTCATTACAATTAAGGTATGAGAAGAAAAGTTTGTTTGTTAGTAGGATAGGTTGGACATCCTCCACACCCCACTATGAAGAGAGTTTCCTACATACCAATACTTCAAGGAGGGATCAAGCCTAATGTAGTTCTCCCCACCTAAGTGATGGTATAAGTACAAGTGATGCTATTATGATAGTGGCATTGAGTTCCTTGAGTGTGCTTGAGATTGGAAATTTGGAAAATTTGAGCTTAGGGTTATTATATATGGTAGTATGTAGAATTAGGGCAAAATAGGGATTAATAACCTTGATTTTCTTAGCTTGTTTCATGTTTGAATATGTATTTTGCATATAATTTCCATCTAGTGGATAAAGGGATAAGATTCTTATATTTATAGTGTTCTATTGCTTATGCAGATAATAAAATATGTTTAGGCTGACCTTAGGAGGGTTTTACCTTTGAAAATATATTCATTCGAGAAAGCTAGGGTAAAGGAAATATACACCATTTTGGGGACACTAGAACCATGTGGCTCTAGTGTCCTTAATTTGGTCCTAATGTCTAATTAGAAAAATACCAGGCATGAAGGGCTAGAATTAGGATATGAGGGTTTGGGATTGTGATTGAGATGACTAAGGATTCTTGTGGCCCGTATGAAGTCTAAAAAAATGTGATAATAAGATCTATGATAGGTTTGAGTCTAAGCTAGGAATATGTTGTCTCAAGTAACACTCTTATCATTAAAATACCACTTTTAGGTGATTACACATCCTTATTTTAGTAAATCCTTATTACTATAGATAGATTCATTATTCTATATGTTATGCATTCCATATGCTTCCTCATAATATTTTTACAACATTTTGATATCTCTTAGACTTGGTGTCTTGGCACTTACCTTCCATTACATTGAAATTATTCTAGCCACTTGGATTATGATACAATGTCCATATCCCCTTTGATTGTTAATCATATTATAAAAACTTACACCGACTCTCCAATAATGAAAATGCACATATTGAGATCTTGTTTCCTAGTATGCATTGAATTATAAGGGAAGTTGTAGGTTTATTGGAGTCCTTTTCATCCTCTTCCTCTTGTGTGTGACCTTTAGATTTTATTAATTATTGTTGAGCATTTATTGTGTGTACCCATTTTCTTTCTTGTCTATTTATCTATCTTCTATAAAATGATAAAAATTAAAAACATACATATAAACTTCAAAGAATGTAAAATATGGGTTTATAATTGCTTATATATTTGGCACTCATTTGATTGGGTAATGTAATTTATATTACATGATAAATTGGGTAATTAACTGTAATTTAATTTTACTTAACTGTATGGTACTCATTTGATTAGATGCCATGTATATATACATGTTACATATGACTATGGTTCATTAAGATGTCTTGTGGCTAAATGAGTAAAACTTTAGTTGTAACAACCCCACTAGTTTTGACTTTGAAAAATGTGACTTAAAAAAAAAAATTAATCAATATATTCTTCCATTATATTTCACCACAAGAATCTAATTAATGATCCAACTAAAACATACTAAATATCTTAACTATAATATAAGCATGTAATAACTATCTGTTACCAATTACTAACATCATATGAAAATAAACATAACTGAATATAAAAAGTAATTACAAATGTCTACCATGACTGGTACAAACATATAGCCACTACTGTCATGGTACAATAAGTAATAATTACATTTGATCAAAATAATATCTCAATAATAATGAATATAATATAATATACAAGATACAAGATACAAATAGCCTTGGAGAATGAGTTCCTTGGACTCTAGTATCTATGGCAATCTCAAGTGTCATCTCCAAATAAGTACTACTATGGGGAGGGAGAGCATTATCCAAGCACTTTTCCACACCAAACATGAACTATCAATTCCACACACAATCCCTCATTATGGAAATGCCCTCCCTTTATGAATGAGTAGATAGTAATGGTGTGAGAATATAGAGAGATAAGCTAGTACCCGTGTGTTGTATGATTTTTAAAAAAACATGTGGTGTACCATAAATAAACTCATTCTAACATGATATCACACAAACATGTAAATTATACACATGAAATGACAATTTCAAACTAATAATACTTTGGTCAAAATTTTCAATAGTTATTTATCTCTAGGATCAGTCAATTTCATACACACCACTTGATCAAATTACCTTCATCTGGGATTATGATGCTAATAAGTGAAGTCCATCTCCCTACTTACTCAATACCAACAATGTGAGATTTGGTTAGCATATATATATATATATATATATATATAACCAATAGATTCATACATATTACTTCTAACTAGAAATCACAAAACATGTAAGTATAAAAATAATCAAATACATACATTTAGTCCATCAAATGTATGAATGAATCTCCATAATATCATTTATTACATAATTAATAAGCAAAAAAAGTGCAAATTATACCAATTGGCTATAATATATATATGTTAAGATGCATATTCTAATTTCCATAAGCAGACACAATACAATACTTCTTACTAGCTGTCATAAAACATGCTAAATACATATATTTAGTTCATCAAATGTATGAATGAATCTAGACATAAAAATTATAGTTTTACCACTTTGGTATACATATATTTAGATTGTAGTTTTCAAACATAAAACACTCTATGACATCCCATTATATCATAGTTCATTGTTCATGAGCAAAAATACACAATTACAAATAACCAATCTTATAATTTCAAGAATCAAATGTCCCATAATCCTGAATAATAAATAAACAAGTATAATTTATACCAATTGGGTAAATCTTATATTTAAATTGCATACTACTATAACTTATAGGCACACATCATGATGCACTAACATATACTATATATGTCTAAACACTTGTACATATTAATACACTCATAATATGTACTACACACAAGTTTTTAATATGGTATACATATATATCAATAGTCAGTGATAAAATTTTCTAAGAATTAGATAACTCATAACTAAGTTATACCTTGTATGAACATAATTCAAATAATTTATTACATTTCTAAGAGACTATATTCATATGATTATAGCTTCTTATCCCTTGAAATCTATGACTTATGTTAACAATCTATTATCTATAGATATAGGCATATGGCCCAATACACCCATTAATATTATATATTTATATGTGCTTAAATTTATATGAAGATATACTTTCTATATATACACCCTTATACATATTAATTTTATTTTCACTATGTATCACATACAAGCAACCAACAATAAATATATATTGTAAACATTAATAGTCATCTAAAATTATAGATAATGACTTAATATGATTCAAAAACCATTATAGCTTACCCGTTCACAAGATACAAGATAAGGGATTCAACAATATAATACTTCACCGTTTTATCCCTAACTTAATAGATTTTCACCTGGATATTTGAAAATGAATATAAATCTGTATTCCTTAACATCTTAATACTACTACAATGAGTATATTATACTTAGTTATAATGTCATATAAAAAGTTTACTTTAATACCACATCATGAAGATCATCTAAGGTAATAGTATTTTGAGTAATGATGCTTTAATACGGTATATGTTATACCATAATGAGTGTGTTTACTTGACCATTTCTATATTAGTATCATAATAATAATATAACATCCATTATTCTAAGGTTAATGGATGTGATAATTCTAATCATGTAACATTTTGGGTATGCTATAATCAAAACACTAATCCCTAATGTCTGAGATAATGAAATCCATTACTAGTAGTGCTTTAACCAATTATATTGACAAAGTTATATGTGTATAATGAAATATACTAAATATTCAAATCATTGGAATATAATGATAACTATATTACCAATAAATTATTGTAAGCTTATTATATAGTTGCTTTACTTAAACATTCCTGATAACATAGTGATTTATAACATAACAATTTATACATATACCTTAACGATTAATTGTACAATACATATTATTGGTGTAGACCTTTTTTCCATTGGGTTTTGCCTACACAATTGTATTAGCTTGATTAGGGATCTAGAGGTCATTTGGGTTACTTGGGAAGACTAGTCCCATATTCATTGGAATGTGTGGTATCTTTCCCTATCTAACCTATATATGCACCCATCTCCCTTCATATTTCTAAGCAATTAAAGTAGTATATTGTGAATTGTTTGAGCTACTTAGTTATGAGATATGATAGCTTTAAGAGCTATGAACTTCATCCCTTTATATTCATAATTTAGGATGATATAGAGTATTTCATTATTTGTTCTCATTCCTTTACAATATTCTTCTATGCATGATTTCATTTACTAATAGTTTCATTATGATGTGCACTTTATCGACTCATGAGATCACTCCATCATATAAATTTGTTGATCTGGTGATCCTGACTATAACTCTTTTATGGTATTAGAGTGTCAATCCATGTTCATGATTATTTGGTTGATTGGTTATTTGCTATTATGCTTTATGAAATCTTGAGATTTGATATTATATTATCATAGGAATTTATTAAGAGTAATTTGCATATTGCTTGTATTGGAATTTGCATGTATTATCTTTTATATTGGTATCTAGGTTATGATTTGTAAAAGGATCCAATATTTTTCATGGTATACACATGTAATATAAGGATTTTCCAAGGTTGATCTATTTTTTTAACTTGGCAAGCTCTGCTTTGGTGTCATTTCATGCAAAGTGTAGGTCTCATTTTGATATGATCTAGCCTTTTGCTACACAAAGATGGCATTGGAGTTTTTCTTTCTATCTTTTTTGATAGAAATCTATTGAAGAGTATCTTAGATATATCTATTTTCATCCCCTTAGTCTATCTCCTCATATCTCCATCTACATCATTGTAATTTGTATCAGACTATAATTAAGCTTACATAGTTTTCTTGGATAATGTTTCCATTATTACTTGCCTAGATATGAGCTTCTTGACTCAACAACAATGAGATCTAACACATTTGGCTTCAATGAGATCCTCCATGATACTATTTGCCTCCAACCCAAGCTAAATCTACTCACCACTAAGGCCTATATTATTCTCCCTCACCATCTTCTCATGACCTAGACATTTCATGGTTTTTTCATGGTTCTTCTCTAGCTAATAGAAAAATATGGTGGCTATATTGCCTAGCTTGGTAGTGAGATATCCATAGCCATAAGTGTTGGCCTTGGTAGCAAAATAGCTATAAGTGCTAGTTGTGTAGCTTGAAAACTAATCATTATTGAAGGCAATGAAGTAATTAGATTGGACTATTGGCTACATAACCTACTAATACATTGTCATCTATTTTCTCCTCCCACAATCCAAAACTAGATCTCAAAAGCCACTGTACTTGCTCCTATTATATATCTATGTTCTTTTTATATAGATATATGTGACCAGTACAATGTGGAGAAAAAACATTGAAAGAAGGTTTGCATCCCACTACCAAATGCCTCCCTAGCCTACTGTGCATACCACTCACTTGCAGATAGTAGAAGGTGCTAAGCTTCAAATTATTTAAAAGTGGTGTAAAAATAGTAGATCTTGACAATGTAGAGGGTTTAAATATAAGCGAGCTACCATTTATTATTACATATATGTCAACTATCACTAATTATCTATGTATGTTGATCTCCTCAACATTGTCCTACTTATCATCCACCTCTCCACTCCATTGCCATTCTACCTTGGTTATAATTCTGTAGTGAGTTTTTTTGGTTGAGATTAGGAATCATCTTGGGGGGAGTGAAAGTTAGTAAAGTAACCATTCTTTGGCATCAAGTTTGGCATCATAAAATATAATGGTGCTAACTTATTGAGGCTATTTTGTAACTATTGCAGGCCTGTTAATGACATCCTCATCATCTCTAGGCTATGCTTCAATCTAGTTTTTCTCTTTACAGACTTGTAGACCTATGTGTAAACATTGGTGGTGTTGCACTTGCCCAATTTTTCCTTGCTAAGTCATAAAGTCAAAACCTAAAATTTCCCTAAAAGAATTAAAAATAAAAACATATTTTTTTAATTTTATTTAAATAGATTTTTAATTTTTTTAATTAAAACACCTTTTAAAGAGGCTTTTTCAAAAAAGTAAAGATATAAGTGATTGGGCCAAGTTTTTTTGACTTTTGTTGATGTGATAAAATCTATTGTTCTACACCAGTTCTAATGAGTTGTTGGAAGGTATATTTTACTTTGCCTAAGGGTACTTTTTTAAAAGTTTCAAGTGCAAGTTTTTAGTCAATAGGCCTATTTATAGAAAATTGTATTATTAATATATTTTAAAAATTAAATCAAATTTGAGTAATTTTTTTTGCAAAAGTGTTTATTTTTTTATTTCTCATGTATTGGGCAAATCTACCTTGTAAAACACACTACTTTAGAAAGTGCCAAAATTTGGGGGGTCACTACTGATTATCTTAGGGAGGCTATTATGGGCCCTACATTCTCTCTTGTGTACACATTTAGTTTTTGTAACTGTTACTTGTGCCCATTTAATGACTAATTTCATAGATTAATCTTGTATTTATAGATGCATTTTTAGCAGAGCTTGATGTACATTTGAGCATGCATTATCACTTATGCATAGATTGCTCTCATTTGACTGGACTCATTTTTGGCATAGTCTAAAGTCCATCTCCAAAGCATGAAATATTACTACTAGATGAGGAGAGTAGTTTCATATCTAGTGGTCCTTCCTTGGAAGGACCATTATGTTTCCTAGCATGCTTATATGAAACACTTGCTCACATGCAAGAATCATATTCCATTTCTATATGGATAGATTCTTGCACCCACTGATCCTCTTGAGTTTGATAAGTGGGCTAATACTTGTGATATGATATTTTACACTCTATTACTACATGTTTCCATGGATATTCATTTCCATGTGGAATATATAGAGTGTCCATGCATTGTTTGGAGCATACTATAGAGTCTTTTCAGTGATCTTGCTGAGATTTATGTCACACCTAATCCTATGCTTCTTATTATCTCTTCAGAGACTATTTTACTCTCTTCTCATACTTTTATTTCTTATGATGATACATCCATGGTGGATAGTTATCTTCCTTGTATTGAGCCCCCACTACAAGACAAGATTATACTAGACCTTAGTTTTCTCATTATAGATTCTACATCCATTCTTGTGTAGATTGTTGTTCTTTTAGAGCCTTCACAAATTTGAATTTTGGAGGACTTTTCTAGTGAGAGTATATACATTGAGAGTATCAATGAGTCATATGTTCCTATGGACATTCATCATGTAGATCTAAGTGCTTTATTTATAGACCAATCTTTAATTTTGATGGTTGTTAAGATTTTCTTTCCTATTCCCATGGACATTCCTTCAATGAATGTTTCATGTCTATCTTCTTCTCTGACTATTCTCTTCCCTTCATTGTATGATTCTTCATAGTCATCTTATATAGTTAGTCCTATGATATTAGATCATAATTTGGAACATTCAATCATTAACATGGAGACATTTGAGCATTTTTTTGAGATCTACATCATGATTCCTATAGGCATTCCAATTGAGTGGGAATTTAGTAGTTTGACAACTCGTGGTTTCTTTCTTTCAAAAAGAAGAGACTGCATTTGTTGTAGAGGGACCTACTACAACATTTGCCATGCAACATTATGTGCATATATTCTATCTCTTCTTTATGAAGGCACACTTCCTTCAAGTTTTATAGGATATTGGGGATCATCCTTATGTACTTGGAGTGCTGATTATTTTAACATCTTCTTCTAGGGGTGTCTTAGTCTCCTCTTCTTAATATCTCTATTTTGGGGGGGGGCAATTTTCGCCCACTAGGTTTTCTCCTTTTCTCTACTTTATGAGAAATTAATTTGTAAATGGGTACCTTATCAGGCCTTGTTGCTAGGACCCATTTTTTATATCATCACCCACCTAGGATATGCTTATGGTGGGGGGTGTTAGTGTAGGCCTTTTTCCCACTAGGTTTTGCCTACATGGTTGTATTAGATTTCTTAGGGATCTAGAGGTCATTTGGGTTACTTGGGAAGATTAATCTCACATTAACTAAAATGTGTGGTATCTTTCCCTCTCCAACCTATATATACACCCATCTCCCTTCATATTTATAATCAGTTAATGTAGTATAGTATGGATTGTTTGAGCTACTTAGTTGTGAGCTATGACATCTTTGAGAGATGTGAACTTCATCCCTTTGTATTCATAATTCAATATGGTATAGAGCATTTCATTACTTTCTATCATTCCTTTAAAATATTATTCTATGCATGATTTCATTTACTATCAGTTTCATTGTGATGTGCACTTTCTCGACTTGTGAGATCACTCCATCAGATGCATTCATTGATCTGGTGATCCTAGATACAACTATTTTACATATCACTACATGCATTTACCATAGTAACTATGGCATTAAATTTTTTTTTGTTCACATATAACATAGTTCAATAATCTTAAGCAAAGGTAATATTGAACATCGAATATTATGATATCCCTTCTAAAAGCTACACTAAAGCAAATGTATATGAACATTAAATGTTCATTAAATTAAAAAGGTAGCTCCAAATTTGACATTATGAAATATGATATATAAATATGAATTTATACCTCTAAGTGATACCATATTAGATATTAACATTGAATGTTCATTGACACTATGATAAGAGATCCAACATTCTATGCTCATATACTATGTGGCTAAACCACTTATAATAAACCCACTAAACTTGTGAAGAATTATGCATTATACATTGATGTAAATACCATATTACATTATAATAAAGAATATAGATTCTATCTATAAGATTACATTTTTATATATAGTATGATATAGTCTGCTAATTCACCCAATGTAATCCTACACTATATAATTCATTATAATGCAGTGATCTATATTAATAGGCTTATGTGATAAGGAAATTAGGCATACTGATGTTAAGTATTTGATCTAAAATTATTCTTCACTAATACATATTAGTAAGTGATTTATGTTAAATATTATTGTTAGAGTGAACCATACATGATATCTATATAGCAAGCTATTATTAATACAGTGAGATATATACAATATCTACAATGTAATAATAGTAAAGTCATTATTATCAGTAATAGTTAAATAGGATATGTTTAATAGTATATATATCACTCATTATTACCCTATTTAACATTATTTAATAACAAATATCATGGTATTTAATTCAATGTAGTTTGATATACCTATTTTATACAAATCAACTCAAGAAAATAAATCACCCTATATATATATTTACATCATTGTAATATCATGTAACTCTAACAGAGATCATGTCCCTGATATGTAATACCACTATATATTATTCAACATTCTACCATATCACTTATAAGACTCAGATCTCTATTTTACTCAGTCATATATTATTTCATGGTTTTATTTAATAATAATCTCATAATTTTTCATACATAAATATTGAACTTCACACCAAAGTCAAGACATCACCTACCTGGTTAATCTTCTGAACTGGTAAGGTGCTATCTAGATAATTTTTGCTTCTTTTATTCCTTCTCCTTCTCCTCAACATGTTGTACTACTCTTATTCTTTCTTACTTTTATGTTTTTTTCCTTTCCTAATGGGTATTTCACTTTAATTTAAAGATGGCCCTTTCTTTTTATTTTTATTTAATGATTTTTTTTTATCTTTTTAATTTTCTCTTATTTTTGTTTTATTTTTCCTAAATATAGGCTTTCTAATTTGTTTTATTTCTTTTTTGTATGTTTGATCCAATTTTTATTATAACACATTTATTAATCATAATAAAATCACTTTATTGCTACTAACTTATCATAAGTAAATCATTTTTAATATGACTAATGTAAGTTAATCACATTCCATCAAAAAAGCTAGTTAACACATTATTATTCAAACTAAATCAACCACAATGAAATCACATGAGGTTAATCCCACATGAGAAATAAATTAAGATAACACATAAATAACCATGTGTAAACAATTATCTAAATGCACACATCATTAAAAATGCACTAATGTTATCCATTCAATTATGCATACACATGTTTTAACTAATGGTGTGTGTGTAGAGTTCTAGTCATTCCTCTATCATCATTCAACATCTCCATCTACTTTACCCTCTTTGATGATGCTCTCCCTCCATCATGCTCTGAGGGATGAGTTTCTCTTGCATTCAACTCACAACAAGTAGGTAGTTAGACCATAACATCATGACATAAATAACAAACGATAATGCTAAATAATAAACCAACATGATTACAATGTAAATAATATACATTACAACTAATTCATAGCAATAAAATCATGTAATCAAAACATGATTCAAATGTCTCATAATAAAACATAACTCATAGTTTAGTTAATAATAACAAAATCAAATTATCAACTATAAATATCCATTGATAATCAAGTAAATTAACTTAGAGAGGAAATTGGGATGTAACATCTTTCCCATTAAATCTAGTCATCATCCTAGATGATATTTATATAAAAACAAGTTCTGAATTAAAAACATTGTTCATAAAAAAATAAAAAACATAGTATGTGTTGACACTTGGATTTACACCCTTTAAGAAGATGTCTCATCTCTCCTCATCCAAGTGGCATAATTGAAGCACCTCTACACTTGTGGGTAGCCTATGAATGAGGTAAATCTCTAGATAGGGATAGCTCCCTTGATGTACCACTTTGGATCACTAATACACCTAAAATTTTTGAGGGAAAATGGAGAGAGAAAATTGAAAGCAAACTATCTTAAGGGAGGTGATACACCAAATAAGCTGATGACTTCCAACCAGCTGTATGTTACACATGAGAATAAATGATTAACCAAATATACACTTTTCTAATTTGAATCTTCTCACATCAATGTTTATTTATGATGTTATGGATGAATGCTTAGGCTAGGAGGGATAGACAAGAGACCTTAAATGGCACTAGTGAATAGGTTAACTCACTTAACCTTGACATTTCCTAGAACACTTCACATGACCTACAAGAAGAAACTATAAATAGGTGAAAGAATGAGACAACATGCTAAGGAATCCATAGTATTCACTAGGAAAGATCCATAATTTAAGTAGACACACTATGAAAAATTATGGAAGAGGTAAAAATTTGTAGTATTATTGATCAAATGGTATGAAAATGAGCAGGGATTCATCATACTCAAGTGGAACATAGTTTACAAAGGCCAAAATAGATAGTTCTTATAGAACTTAAGAGAGAGAGGATAAAAGAGAAGTCCAAAGGTCATAAGGACACTTGTAAAGCTAAGGAAAGGAGTTACATATGTATGAGATTAAGATGTGAAATGAACCATGCTAGGTAAAGAAGCACAAGGGTCACCCCAAGTCATGAAACTCATGAAAAGTGGCATGAAATACCCTTTGCTGGCTAAGAAAACTTCCTTCATGAGTTATCCCTATTTAAATGTCCCAAAACTAACTAGAGATAGTTTTTATGATTGAAATGAGAGGGAATGCTTTTATAAATGCCTCTCTATGGATTGGTTGTAGTCCTAGTCATCTGGAATCATCTAGAAATGAGCCATCACCATCTGTAGTCTAAAAAACTCCTCTTCAACTCACCTTGCACACTTGGATTCCAAAAAACATAAATTTTATATGAAAATTAATAAAATTGAGTGGATGACACTTTTAAATACCCTCCATAGCATTAGACTATTCAAGTAAGCCTTAAAAATCCATCCACTTGAAGTTCTCACACTTCCCACCATCATGTTCACTATGCTAATTTTGACCGACCGAGATGAGATCTTTGGTTTAGGAAATTATGAGTTTTTTTGATGAATTAAATAAACATTTGGGATTATACAAAGTAATAATCCTTCTCTTAAATTTTGTTTCATCTCTTGAAATTCTTTAGAACCTGCACAATGCACAAATAGTAAAAAAAACCCATTTTCTACCCTATCCATACAAATAAGTCACAACAAAATTTGATGGGTGGAGACCCTAAATATTCATATACAACCTCTGACCACTTTACTTGTCATTATTTCCCATTTTTATGCATCTCCATCCTTGTTTTCCCAATCAGGTTACTATCTAAGGGTTTTGAGTGCTTTAGGCTCTTAAGGTTTATTAATAAAATACTAACATTAGAAATGTCAAAAAATCTCAAAAAAATTAGTTTAAAGGACCCTATTAACCTCCATGAACTCCATATATCCTCATTAATAACCCCAAATAAGATGTGAGCATTCAAAACTAGCCTATTGAGCTTGCTTATCCATTCCCTACAGGGTTGAAGTTATCTTGAGACAAAAGTGACTCTTTCAGGGGTTTATCTACATTATAAAAGATTATAAATGTATATTATTACCCCATAATAATTATATAGTCCATTATAAATATTTCCTAAGGTCAGAAATGAAAGTGACCTATCATTTGAAATCAAGGCCTAACCATGCCTAGTAGACCTAATTTGTCTTAAATCCCAAAAATGGCTCCTCATGGATTCCCCTAAAAGATATATGATTGAAAAAAACCTAATGTATCCATATGAACATGTTTCAATCCATTTTAGTGATTTATTAAGGTTAGAAATAAATTTTACCCTCCATTTGGCTTTGGCCCAGAACCTTGCCTAATAGGCCTATCTGCAAGTTTGAGGGTTTAGGCCACCCTGTTGGGATTCCTCTCTCTATTTAAGTTTATTAATAATTTAATAGGTATGTTTAATATTATTAAAACTATATTAAATTTTAAATAAGCCTTTGTCCCACCATTTTGATCTTGCTCTCCAAAACCTATCAGTTTGCATTTAAGGGAAGTGCCCTTTGTTTGAGATAAAATAGAGGGCACTTCCCCTATTATCTCAAACCAAAATAAAATTTTAGGGTCTTATGAAAGTGGTTATGACCTCCCACATAAAATTTCAGCCCTATGTTAGGTAATTTTACCCTTCAATCTCTCTAAAACCCAAAATAGACTATGCAAAAGGGTGCACTGTATGTAGGATTTGGAGTATAAGTTGTATATTGCATCATGGGGTCCTCTCTCTATTTGTTTTGTGATATATGAGGTTTTATATATTACATAAAAAAATTAAAAAATGTATTATAAGATAATTCATCACCTCAATCCTCTCACATATCCCTCATACTTTCTACTTAGTTAGGACTCAATATAACCTTCACTGTGTTTTGCTATTTTCCTCCCTCAAGGGTGACTCCTGTAGGTGTTCTTGTACATTTAAAACCTAGGTATGGTATTTAAAGATATTATAAATAGTGTTTATGACTACAAAAATTCATATATATACCTTATAAATCATGTTCATACCTTTTAACCACCTTGATTAGGTTCACTATTAGCACTTAGTTAGTTATAGATGTACTTAGCAAGTTTAGGATGATGGGACACTTGTAGTTGTTTATATGACCTAAAAAATTACATATCCTCTTCATTTTATGATATTTTAGATCATAAAAATTCCTATAATTTAATATAACTATTTGATCATGGAGGCATGTTTTAGGACTACAACTTTGAGTGAAGGGTCTTTTTGAGGTCCAAACCTATAGGTGATACTGACTATGTTTAATGCATAAAAATACATATTTGAGGCTTCTAACAATTAATTTCCACTAAAAAAACACATATCAACTTTCTAAATGTTATTATACTATATAGATACTGCAAGGTTATATCATTAATATGTATCGAATCTATTGACATCCCTATTATATGATTTCCATAAAAAGACTAGGTGCTCTATTTCTTCATTTTAAGGATTTGATCCCTAAACCTAAAGTCATTAAATTTGAAGGGGATTTTAAACTTTTTTTATCAAACCATCACTTCAAAAAGGGTTTTCCATGATCTTTTATCCCATTAATACTCTAAATAAGGTCTCAACACATGCCTCAACACTCCAAAATGGCTCCTTAGCTTTTTGTTAAGCCACCTGTAGGTGGTTATGGTCATGTATAGGGAGTGGGTAAAATTGAAGTAATATTAAAAATATTTGACATTTTATGATATTTTATGTCTATCTCAAATATTAAAAATAGACTATTTCCATTATTAGGGCTTTACTTAGCTTAAATGCTCCTTTTCAATATGATTGGTCCTATGAGGGCACTTGTAGGTGCATGTTAAACTACTTGCAAATAGTGAACAAGATTGGTGTAATGGTAGTGTTATCATTAATTTTACCATATAACCATCTCAATATTATTTTAAATGGATCAAACAATATATCATGATCTAATAAGCTTGAGGAGAGCTTCGATACCATGTTTTAATGTTTGAAAACTCTTATAGGCACATATCAATGGCCGACTAAATATGTAGATGATTATGTTAAATAAAATAGTATCTCTTCATCCAAGTGAAATAATTTTAATTTATTTCATATGATATGTTATTTTATCCAATCTTTCAATACCAAAATTAGGACTCCATGTACATGATGGAAAACTCTGCATAGTTCAAAAATTGACTACATATGATAGTCTTTAAGCAAACTGGCTACATGATGTTTTATGATTGCACCTTAATGGAGTATGCTTTGTAATAATGAAATTGAAAAGGTAAATGGAATAAATAACACATTTAAAACATGTATAAGGACCTATCACAACCCTATGAAGTCATTGTCAAAGCATGGAGATTTAAAAATGATGAAAACATGTTTGTCATCCCAAATGAGACCAGTCTACAAACTTGAGATGATTTCCCCATAAAAACACTTTAGAATAGTAAAACAAGCATAAGAATAATTAGATAAGGAATCAAAAATAATTCAAAAAAAACCTAAATAACTAGATTGTATGAAATCATCCAAACAAGAGCAAAACCTGTAGGGTATACAAACTAGTAAGCTTAAAAACACAGTCAACTTCATGAGGATGGTTCATAAATCACGTGCCACCATTATTCATTTTTTTTACTTAAATGAATCTCTTTGATTTTAATTTCACCTCCCAAATGTGTTTGACTTGGAAGTTCTCCAACTATCTATACCAAACATAAACTTGTTGATAGGTTTTGTGTGTTTAAAAGGGTGAAAAGGGAACATAATGGTTTTAGCCAAATATTATAACTTTAAAAGAATTTAAAAAATGGAATTGATCTTGAGGAATATAAAGAGACATTCCCTAACCTTATTCCATGTGTCACACTCCCTTTTAGGTTGTAGAAGTGCCAAACTCTTCCCTTTTTAAAGGAAACTACTTTTTTTTTTGAAGAACCTTATTTTTTAGTTAGTAACAGTTAGTAAAGAATTATTAAGACACATGGGACATGAAATAAACCTTTTTAAACCTTCACACTTCCTAAGGAGTCCATACAACTCATTTAATGTTCTTTTATGACCTTGAAAATGAATCAAAATGATCTATTAACTAATTGGACTAAGACCAAGGCTAATGTGACATGGAATGACATCAAATGACCTATTATATACATTTTGACATAATATTATACCCCTAAAGCACCTAAAAAAAGTTTTTACCTATAGGGGTCCCAATTTGATCTATACGGTCAAATTTGGTCAATAATATGAAATATCAAATCAAGCAAATAGATGTGTAATTCATTTATAAAACTAATCATAGTCCTCCAAAGTAGCATTATCATCAGAGTATTGGTCTCATAATAACTTGAACTATGACATTTACCTATTATGTAAATAAATTTTATGAGTGTCAATTACTCTGATTAGTTCTACCATGACCACCTCAAGGTCTGGAACCTTACAAGGAATTCTAATCCTACACATGTAGATGATCAATAATAAAGATAAGCAACATGTATGACATCATATAATAGATTTAGGGATGGTGGTAATATAACCCTATATGCTATAGTATTGAGCACTTCTAACACCATGAATGGTCTCACATATCTCAGTGATATTTTCACTATCTTCCTAAATTTAATCTTCAGCTATAAGCACATGAAATCATCATAAATTCCAAAAAAAATGGCTAGAGAGAGTTCTAAAACACCTCCCAAATAATTTTCACATCTCTCTAGCCTAGAGAGTGTCTTTCTCATTCTTGAGAAATGTGTTTAGGAAACCTGGAAAGAATGATGTGTATGAGTTAATACCATTGCTACTTCATGTAGCTCTTGATAAGTATGATGTGTCAATACTTCCACTATTCAACATAACTCTTGACAAGTATGATGATGAATATGAACTAGAAATAATACATTTCTAATGTATATAAAATTGAGGAATAAACATTCCTTAGTAAATATGAATATGACCATATGATTGAATCTAAGAAGTCCTACTTGATAAATCCTGGATAAGATAGCTCCCCTTATCAAATTTAAACTCAATAACTACTGAGTCAATGTGAGACTAACTATGATCCACTCCCATCTCTTAGTGATCATATTCCTAATGCACCACTTGTTCCTTAGGTCTCCATGACCTAATGATATCCAAAATGTGCACAAGGATCAATGAATCATAAATACATATAACAGATCCTAGCAATCAATGATATATGATAAATAATTCAAGATGTATAAATATCAATCATAAGAAGAATATCTTAGACGCTAAATTTTGGTTAAGTGTTTTAGAATTTTGGTATTGAATTGACACAGTGTAGAAGGAACACAACACATAAAGACTATGACATAAAACTAGATTGACATAAAAGAACCATCGTATAGAACAATCGAGGTGTGAAAGGATAAGGGTGTGAAAGAACCAACGTGAGAAGACCCAATCAGAGAATAGAGTTAACTATGAGAAAACTGATAGCATAAGACTTATAAAAATAGTGAAAGACTTATGAAGTGCATGGGAAATAGGATATGGTTAAGGAATGATTCACAAGGTCACCTAGACCTTATCCATCAAGAGTTTTGCATTGGATAACAAGGAGATAGACACATGGCAACAAGGATCTAGCATAAAACAACTATATAGGGGCATAATGGCATAGGTCCTTAAGAGACACTAGTTAATAGACCACCACAAATTTAAGTTCATAAAGAGTTCATCAGTCAATTACTCATGTTATCAATGTTGTAACTACTTGATCAAGGATAAACAAGTATAAACACCCATGTATGAAAGAATTATAGGTGACAAATTTTGGATATTATTTTGTTGAAGCATAATATAGAATTGATAGTATTTTAATTAGTTTTATTGTTTAAGTTCTAGTTATTTATAGTTATTCACATATGAGTATAGGTTGTTTGGTTAAGACTTAGTGTTGTCATTATTGAAGTACTTGTGATTGAAACTTAATATGAGGTTTATACAATTCTTTACTTTTTTTGAGTAACATCTCTAAACTTCATGGCATTCCTTTGCTTAATTATAATTATTGAGCATAATGATACTAGGATCAAAGTGGTATATCTTTTTTTATATTTAACTAATAATCAAATATAATTCTTAACCCAAATAATATGGTTGATATGTTACTATGCAACATAACCCATAGAAACCAATCTCTATTTGCATGCTTTAGGTGAGCATGCAAGACCATAGTCTTGTATGAAGGGCAAATGTGATAGCTTATTAGAGCTACACTTTAGTGATAAAAACATTATTAAGAATAAAAACCTAACATTTTGGTTCCATTACCAAGACCCATAGTGCTTATTGCATAGTAATGGAAGATGCTTGAATGTATCACACTTGAGAGTATTGAGCAATGGATTACTAGGGTTGGGGATAATTTTTTAGTTCCTTACCTTGAACCAAGAGTTTCTACAAGTTAATGGGTAGAACATAATATATGTAGTGCATTATATGGGACTTTTTTTGTTGAAATCTTGATTCATTTGCATACTTGGCTATTTGCATATGCTGAAGGTCGATCACAAAAATTTGGGAGAAGATAGTCTTGGATGTTAGAATGACAAAGAGATTTATCATGAATCAGAATACTGTAGACATGAGATATTAAAATTTGGTGGAGAGGAGTGTTGAATATATACATTTTGGAGTATGTTGTAACTATCTATGCTTATCCTAAAGAAGCCAAGTTCCAGTTCCTCAGAGACTTGCATGACTGATATATTAGACATTTCTCATTAGAAATCAAGAAGTTGTTTATTGACTATAGGATTGAAACTATGTCAATGGATAGCTAAATTCCCCCTTGCATAAGCCATACATTTGGGAAGGGAATAGAGAAGAGTTGGTAAAGGATTTTGGATTCAAAATGGTAGCCAATCACCATGCATTGTAAAAGTAGAAATATGATGAAGCTTGCTAGGGGATCATAAGAGTAAGTGGTATGAGAAGGGACCAAGAGAACTTATGAAGTGATGTTAGGATCTATAGGGAAGCAAAAGAACAAAAATATGACCCCATCACTTTTGATCCATGCCCCATGCCACCTTTATCTTATGAAGGAAAAACTAGCCAAACTATAGAAACTAAAGAACCAAGTTTTAACCAACCAAGTTCCCTAACAATCGTACACAGTCATGCTTTTAAATCAGACAAATTATGTATACATAAATAGGATATAAATAACATGGAAATAAAAACTGATCCTATATGGGATATTGTAAATAAGCTAATTATAACTCATATAAAATTAACACTTTCTTTCCCTCTTCAAGGGAATTTCATGTCACAACTTGGGATGCTTGGAGGACCTAGCATTTAGAGTGTATAAAGTATGGACCCAAATCTAATTAATCAACTAGATATCATGCCCCATGGCACAAATTTTATTGTTGGAGGTGTTAGAGGTAGACCAGGAGGTGGTATGGGAGGAAGTGGTGGAATTCCCCCTCAAGGGATAAGATTTGGGGGTTCACACAAGCAACTCAGTTGCTAATGGTATATTATGAAATGATGCATCACCCACCTAGCTACCAAGGTGTGGATAATGTTGTAGAACATGTCCATAAGTGCAAACTTATTTAGAGGGTGTTATTGATGTGGGTTTTATGCATACCATAGTCTTAATGAGGTAGTTTATAATGTTTTAGGATCTCAATGGAGGTAAACTCCACTCCAAAACATGAGTTGCAAGTATGCGGTCTATTATAACTTATTAATGAAATACCGAATAGGGCATGTAAGTTATTTACAAGGTTTTTAGATAGAGGTGTGATTCTTAATAAGGGTAGTGAATCTCTATGTGAGTTGGATGGGAAACTGGCTTCTAATTTAGAGTGGGTAGGTCTCAAAACAAACTCAAAAAAGGAGGGAAGGGTAAGGCAAAAAAAAAGGCTCTCTAGATTTTAGGAATCACTCCTTAGCTAGTTTCTAAAAGGACAAATACTCTTAAAACCTTTGCCTATTACTAGCAACAATTACACACATATAGTCATACATGGCTAAGAAGTCTAAGGAGATAAAGATGCAAGAAATTCATAGGCCTTAGATAAAGGTTGCTACTTTTAGGGCAGTTATTGCACACCTTTAATCGGGAGATTATGGCTTGAGCTAGTGAAGTATCTAAGGCAAATATTATACACACAGAAAATTACATCTAGGAAAACACTCATGCACAATCAGAATTATGAATCAGTTTAAACTTTACTATCTTAGCCAATATGTTTACCAATCCTTTAACAACTATTGCACATCTACAGATCAATACATCAATCAAAATAATCAAGAATATATTCATAGTTATTACACACTAAGGATTATAGAAACATACAACCAAATAAAGTAACAACTAATTACATAAAAATTGGAAAGAAAATACACAACACAATTGATGATGATCAAGATTGATCCTACTCTTGTATTAAAAAATTCTTTAAAAAAAATCCAAGCTAGCTTATAATTATTTATATAGACTTGGGGAAGGGGTCACCTCATCCTCTAAGTTCATGCAAGGTCATTACATGTGATAGTCAGAACCTAAGTTCTAACTATGGTTTTAAACTGTAAAAGAGTCTACTTATAGTTATCAATTTAAATTAGCCTTTGACAAAGCTATGTAACATGTGCATGTGTATAAAGATAGAGGTTATTTTTACAATTTTAGCTTGAACTATATGCAAACTACAAATATATGTGCTACTTTACAAAACTATACATGCCTTATTTTATAGGTTATGAGAACAACCTATTGATATTTCATATTAGTTTCCTTTAAATGGAACTTAGATATATGTATGAAGGACCAAAATTGCTTTACCAATGTTTTAGAACCAATGACACTACTATTAGTTGTGACTAATATGAACTATGCATTGCATGCTTGTTCATGCCATTTATAAAATTAGGATATTCACTTTTATATTGAATGTTCAAATGTGTGTTCATACTCTACATTCACTATGAAGCCCAATATCTATTGACAAATATAGCTCAAGTGTCCAAATATCTATGTATTCTATCCATAATGCCCTGATAGCTTTCAAAATGTGACACATGTCAACACTTGATTGAGTCTAGGATCTTTGAAAAGTCCATGTTGATCTCACACTATTGATATTTATGTACTAGTTTAACATAATTCATTGGATTTTAGTACTTTGAATCATTAACTCTTGTAATCTTGACACTTGTCACATCCTCATTCCTTTGAAAAAAATCTACCAATCTCACATCATTGGATTGAATAAATAGATCAATGTGGACCATCAATCTGCCTAGGTCCACTAACATTTTTATCTAAATGGTAAATTGATGAGCTTAAATTTGATGTTCACACAACCATGAAATATGTCCTTAAGAATGTCGATGATGTCCACACAACTATCATAATTTAAACTCCTATTATTTTCTTACTGATCTTAAATTTGACATCTACACGATCATTAAAGACATCCTCATGACTGTCAATGATGTCCACATGAACATCATAATTTAATCCCATGTCCTTTTGTTTCTACACTTAATTTTAACATTTACATGACCATTAAAATACATCTACATGACCATCACATCAGTTTAACTCCCTATGAGTTAGACACTTTTCATTGCCTGGTTCACTCTATTCCTGCAAGTATATAAAAAAAGAGGAATTAACATAATACTTTGGGAAATATATATAAAGGAACCTATATGAATATTTTAGCCTAAGGTCTTAGTATTATTAAAACATGATTTGGCCCTAGGCTTTAAAAAATCTTAAATTAAGCTCAAAACATAATGAAATGCTCTCTAAGCAAGGGTGCCACTTGGAAGTATGGTATTTATTTTGGGGTAATTATTATGGGGGAATTATTTCAGACATTATATGTAGGGGAATTATTTCAGATAAAATATCTAAAAAAAATTCTCCCAAAGGGTCATTTTTATTAGATAAAATTTTCACAATATAACTTTTAAAGGGAAATTTTGAAATTCCAAAGGGTCATTTTCATTGGATAAAATGTTTGAAGGAATTGGCAAAAGGATAAAAGGCCTAGGACAAAAGTCCTTAAGGGTACGTTCAAAAGGGCTGAAGGATGTACTTCATAGATAAAATACTTGAAGGGTACATTTTGACAGGAAAAGGGCCTAGGACAAAAGTCTTGAAGGATAATTTCAAAAGGCCAAAGGGCACTTTCAAAAAGGCTGAAGGGTAGGTGGGTTAAGGCTAAAGGGTAGGATGTCTTAGAAAAAATGTATGAAGTAATGGTTTGAAGGGAAAAATATCTTAGACAAAATGATTGAAGGAATTAGCTAAAGGGAAAAAGGCTCAGGATAAAAATCCTTAAGGGCAAATTCAAAGGGAAAAAGTCCAGGACAAAATTCTTGAACGGTAAGTTGGCAAGGCAAAGGGTCAATGTGAAAAGGCTAAAAGGCAATTCTATCAATGAAAATAGTCATAATTAAAAGGATTAAGGGTAATTAAATTTTTTTAAAAGGGTCTACTTCATGGAAAAAAATCCCAAAGGATATACTTCATAGGGCAAAGTGCCCTTGAAAAAAACCTTGAATGGTCATTCCCAAAAATGCCAAAGTGTAGGTCTATTTTTTAGGCAAAAATGCCCATGAAAAAGAGCCCATAGATTCAATTCTATTATAGGAATTGTTTCAGACAAAATATCCATAATAATTTCCCTAACAAATATAATTCCATGGAAAAAATCTTGAAAGAAATAGTCTGTGGTAAAATTATTTCAGTAGAATCATTGTAAGGAAAATGTTACAAAGACCAAATTTCATTAGACAAAATGTTTGATAGGAAAATTTTGGCAAAGACAAATTAGATAAAGTTAAATGCTTTTGAGAAATTAGCACGGGGGAATTATTATGGGGAAATTATTGTGGACAAAATGTCTGATGCAATAAACCCAAAGACCAATTCTTGTAGAACAAAAGTTCTAAAGACCAAATCTAAAAAAAAGATAAGTTTGAAAACATAAAACCCAAAGAAAGACTCCTGAAAGGTATAAAGTTAGTCTATGAAAACACAATACCTAATGCTACTTTTCTAAAGTATGAAAAGGCCAATAATAAAATCTTCTCCTAGATTTTGCATATAGAAGAGGGGCTCAAAGTCAAGACCATAGTCTAAAAAAAGTGAGTACCCATTTCCTATAGAAATAAGGGGGATGTTGGGTACAACAGGTGTGAGGCATCACTTCTTCTAAGCAAAAAACTACACAATTCATGACTACACTTTTGGAGAGAGATCATAATTGGTATAAAAAGTTTGACCCTCAACAAGAAGTGGCTGATTATGATCAACTCAAAATGGTATTTTTTTAGGAATTTGACATTCCTAAATTCAAACAATAAAGTATTATCACGCTGAAGGATATAAAGTAGGATCTTAATGAAAGTGTACAAGAATATGATCCAAGGTTCAAACACTTTTGTCAAATCTATCATTTGAAATCAATACTACTCAGCATGAATAATGGTTCATGGGAGGTTTGTTACTTCATTTTTGATGCACACTATCCCAAAAGACCTTCACTAGCCTACATGAAGCTTTGGAAGCCACCCTTCGTGCCAAAACTTTCACTAGTATTGACACTGAGATTAGTCCCTTTATGGAAGCTCAAATAGATTTAATGACATATCAACTTTAAAAACTAATTACCAACAATGCATATGATACATGTAATGGTCTTTGGTACACTTATTATGAGTCTAAAGGACATAACCAAAGCAACTACCCATATAAAAACATCTGTGCTATACTAAAGTAGTCATTTGAAATCTACCATGAAGAGCATGATGTACACTCCTATCCTATTTTGTAATGAGACACACATTTTAAGGTGTCTAAATAATGTAAAATATGTGATGCCTATACCCATGACATAAATGATTATTAGTTGATTAGTGATATCCATAAATCATGTGCACATGGTATGTGTCAAACCAATATCTCCAACAATAAAGATAATGGTGGTTATAATGGATGAGGTAGAAAATAAGGATGATGAGATGGTCATTTCCTACCAAAGACATGTTATAATTGTGGATCCCTGAACCACTATCAAAGAGATTATCTAGTTTACCTTACATGTTCTTTTTGTAAAAAATACCATCGATTAGAAGAATGCCCTAACTTGTATACGACCATCACTAAGGAGAGAAATGAAAAAGGTGTAGGTATGATTCACATTAAGAAACCAAAATAGCATACATGTTCAATCACCCCAATAGCTCAACAGGTGAATATCACTACATGTAGTAGAGGACAATCTCAATCTACATCTATTCCTATTAAGAAGGTACGACATGAAGAGCCTCAAGAGAGAAAGTATCTTGATGTCTAGAAATAAAAGGATGTGCTCCAAAATACTATGATACCTGTATGATAACTACAAGGAGAAATTAAATTTATTAAGGACCAAGAATCAATGCAATGTGATAATATGTAGAAGCCAACAGAGCCTTAAAATGTGGTATGAGATAATTTATTAGAGCTTTGAAAGTATTTGCTGGATAAAGACATTGTTCTAAAACTAAATGTTTGGCTAATAACTAGGTACAAGCACTAACTGATGCTCAACCTCAAATAACTCATTAAATTAAGGGTCATCATTGGAATCATGCTTGGTGACAAGATACCCCTATTCCTCCTACCCTTATAAAGGACAAAGAAATACTAGTGAATGATGCCATGGATGGTTGGGTAATTTGAGACATCCTAGTTGAAACTGGTGATAAAGTTACAATCCTCACTAAGCATACATGGTGTAAAATGGCTAGCCCAACATTACAACCTTCACCACATGTATTGTTTATGGCTAATAATACTTGTGTGTTACCCATTGGTATCCTCAAGAATACAAAAATTGATATACTAAGAGTACCTTTCAAAGATGAATTTGTAGTTCTCAAGTTAGCAGAGGTCAACAACTTCCCATATCTATTGGGATGTGCCTAGTGTTATGAAAATAATGTAGACTTACGTTTCAAAAAGTGCTACATCAATTTTGAGAGTGTTGATTAACACATTTTTATTCCCGTAGATCAAACACATAGGCCCCCATACATAGAAATTATTAACCACATATATAATCTCACTACTAGAGATGATGATAAATGTAATCCTATTCCTGATGGCATCCTTTGATAGACAAACACTTAGTCCCTTTCTAATACTACAAGCAATGTTTGTAATTGTTGGGCACATAGTGACTATGATCTCACTAAAAGAGTGTGTAATACCATTGGTAGTCAGGAAAATGTTATGTTCCAGTATCATAATCACCATAGGTTTGTTTGTTTTCATCCTTATTGGATAAGTCATGTGGGGACCAATGATAGATTCACCCTTAGAAAGACTTGATGCAACCCCTCAATTTCATAGACAAATGGAAGTCCATGTCTTTGTCCAACACCTTGAAGAATTTTATTACTTTGACAATGAATTTATTCAATCCTAGGTTCACCTATTTTATTGCAAAACTATATTATGATGGTGAACCCATCATGAGAAACTTATTTAGTGGGATCATTTATGCTCAACTTTATCACTAGTTCTATCATGACAATTGAGTTAGATGAATAATCAGATATAGTTGAGTATAAGCACCTAAACCCCATATAGAGGCCTATGAGTCAATGTGGAAAGTTGAAGAGTCTTACTTATAAGATTACTTATGGATACATGAATTCTATGGAACTTTATAAACCTAGGTGCGAGTATGGTATGTTCATGTAGAGTCACATATGGGTACCTAGTTTTGACATCTATTGAAGGAAAACATGAACTTGACACTATCTTATTACTCTATAAGGATAGATTTACACCTCACTCTCCAGGCCATGCATGAAGTGTTTATTGGTAACCCTAGTACCATTTAAGCTTACCTGAGATATATCCATAATTTCCTAGAACAAATTTTAGTTCTCTTCAATGAACTATCTACAAAACTTATTCCTATGCTAGATCCAATCCTTAATTAGGATGGACATGAAGAGATACATCTAGGAAAATAGAAGTTAGTAATTTAGGTAGAATAAGGTGAAGGGTCCAACTCACTTGACCCTCTATCAAATAAATTGGATGTTTCTATAGACTATGAAACATGAGCTATTCGTGACACTGGTCCCGACACATTCTACCCTTACTTTGGACCAATTCAAACTATTCACTACAATATTGTCACAGAGGAAGAACCAAAAATAACTACTATAGGTAACTAATGGACTGATAAGTTTCAAAGATATTTGAGTTGTTAAAATAATACCAAGATGTCTTTCCAATAAACTATAGTGAGATGAAAGGATTTCATCTATCCCTAAGTAAGATGTATATTAAACTAGTTGATGATGCTTGACTAGTTAGGAAAAGGCCATATAGGATGAATCTTAATCTATAGACATGCATAATAGAAGAAATTGATAGTATGTTTCATGCTAGAGTAATCACCCTAATTGATGAATTTAAGTGGGTCAATCCCATGGTGATAAGTATAAAGATAGATGGATGCATCATAATTTATATTGATTATTGGGTACTTAATGCATCTTGCATGACTGAACCCTTCCCAACATCATTCATAGAATAAATACTTGCATCACTGGGTGTGAAGTATATACTTTCATAGATGGATTTTTGTGGTACCATTAAGTCTAGATCATTGAGGAGGATCAAAATAAGACTACACTTTCCATTGAATGAGGATCCTTTGCATATATTGTCATGCCTTTTGGGTTGAAGAATACACCAACTATGTTCTCACGTATAACTATTGAAGCCTTTAAGAATTTCATCCATAATTTTATTCAAGTCTACTTGGATGACTAGAAAATCTATGGCTTGGTCAATGACCATGTATCTAATCTACAACTCATGCTTGAGCATTGTCGAGTCATACAAATATCATTAAATATAAATAAGTGTCTATTTGATACACCTTTTGGTGTTTTTATAGGACATATTATTTATAAAGGTGGACTTATGGTAGACCCAACAAAAATATCTATCATTCTTCACCTTATAGTAGCCAAGTCTTAACATGAGGTCCCCACCTTTCTAGGACATATAGGTTATTATGGGAAATTCATCCATGTATATGTAAAGATTTATACCCTCTAGAAGAACTATTAAAACATAATGAGCACTTCATTTGGAATTGCTCCTACCAAGAAGCTTTTAAGGCCTTAAAGGACAAGTTGGTTACCACTTCAATCCTCAAATTCTTAGACTAGATAATCCCATTCCATGTCCATGTTGATGAATATAGAATGGTAGTTGGAGTAATCCTTGCACAACTAAGTGAAGGTCACCTTAATCACCCAATCTACTTTGCTAGTAGGAAAATTACTATAGCTAAGCAAAACTACACAACCACAAAGAGTGAAGCATGAATCTTTAAAGTATCTACATAATTTTTGACAATACTTGTTGACAAATCCTTTTCTATTCTACATAACTCATAAATCTTTAAAGTATCTAATCAATAAACCTACACTGCATGGACACATTTGCCACTAGATAGTGTTATTCTAAGAGTTTCAATTTTATTTTATTGTCAAACCTGAAAAAACAAATTATGGCATTGAGCACCTTTCATGAATTAATTTTGGAGAACCACCATGCGATATTGAATATGAATTACATGGTGTTAATTTTTTTTGGGTTAATCATGTATCTAAGGAGTTGGAAGATATCACAACCTTTCTAACTACTAGCTCAACTCCTGACTGTATAACTCTATAAGCCAAGAAACAATTAATGGTCTATGCTACACCTTTTCAACTCATAGGAGGAGACCTTTACAAGCTTGTCCAAGACAAAATTATTTGGTGCTATGTCATGAAACATGATAATTTTGAGGTACTCTAAAAATTTCATGAAGGCATTGTAGGTGGACATTATACTGGAGAGGCTATTGCACACAAGGCTCTACTAACTGGATTATGGTGGCCTCTCTATTTCAAGATGCTAAGTTATATGTTTGTAAGTGTGACATTTATCATCATGTAAGAAAACCAAATCATCAAGATGCTATACCTCTATGACTAATTCTCTCTCAATAACCATTTAAAAATTGGGTTGTTTATTTCATTGGGCCCATCACTCTAGTTGGATGATGAATAGGTTCCTGATATATCATCACAACCATTGATTATCTTATAAATTGGGTTAAAGATATACCAATGAGGGATTTTACTAATGCTACTCCTATGTGCTTCATCTAGGAACATATCATAACTCAATTTGGATGCCCACTAAGTTTACTAGTGATCATGACACCCATTTCCTAAATGAAACTATTTACATCTTACTTGCCAAGTTCATGATTGCTCATCATAAAACAAAACCATATCATCCACAAGCCAATAGAATTGTTGAGGCCTTCAACAAAATCTTAGGCATAACACTGATGCATTTTTTTAATATTAGCTAAACTAATTGGGATGATAGAGTCTCTATATTACTTTAGGGTTACTGAATAACCTATAAGCACCTAAACAAGAACACACCATTTAATTTGGTATATGGTAAAGAGGCAGTCCTATCAGTTGAGTTCTTAGTACCATCTCTTCATATTGGATGCATTAGATAATTGGATGATGCATCATCCTTGAAGGCATGCCTAGATACTTTGTTATAGCTAGATGAAGATTATTTCCTTGCTCATTAGAGTTAGGATGTGGAAAAGTGTAAATAAAAATCATGGCATGATCAACACATCAAGCATAAATTTTTTTGCCTTGGAATGAATGTCTTGCTATATGAATCCAAGTTTGCATGCCATTCTAGGAAATTTTGAATTCATTGGGATGGTACTTTTGTAATTCATAACATTTGACCTACCTGTGCTTATCGATTATAAAGGTTAGATGACCAATTTCTTCCTAGGAATTATAAGGGAAGCTATCTCTGACTATTATTCACCTTTGAATAGTTTGATTTTGTAACAATAAGGCTTATGCCATTAGTGTAAGATTTATTATTTTCAATAAAAGCACTTCCTTTGTCGCATACAACATTTATTTAATGTAGTTTTGTCTAAGTTTTATACTTATATTTTCCTGGAGGACCATGACATAATTTTAGTGTGGGGTAAAAGGTATTTGAATTCATGATTGAAGATAGGTGCACAAGTTAATTAAGATACACTAGTTACTTAATGTGTACAAGTCACTTATGGCACATAAGTTATTTAAGGCATGCAAATTACATAACCTGGGGATAGGGTATTCCTACCAAATAGTTTAAAAATTTAAAATAAACAAAAACAACTATCTTCCACTTCAAGGGAAGGCACATGATAGGATGTGCCATTAAATGTGAAAAAATAGTGGTTGTGAGAAATGTGCCAACATCGTGACAATACAATGCTGTTAAATGCATTCATGGTGAGAAGTAATGGCTAAAGAATGGAAATCATTAAAATTGAATTAATAATGAGAAGTGATAGATGAAAATAAATGGGTATTAAATGTAGGTTAACCCCCTTGAGCCTATAAAAAGACAAGTTAGCTCATTTTTTACATTTTACCTTTGCTTCCATTTATGATTATAGAGCTGAGAGTGACTAAAACTAGAGCAATTCTAGAGTGAGTATATGAAGCATCATAAGTGTATAAAAACATATTGAGTTGAGCATCAAGCTACATAATCTACATATAGGGAAAAATCTAGGACACAAAAATGGTAGGGAAGACTTGTAGTTGCAGGTTATAAGGGTACACATCCACCATTAGAGGGAAACAAAACAAAAAAATCCTAAGTCACCAACATAATAGTCATGTATTATTTTTAAAACATTGGACGACCGTATCTCAACCTTCAGGATCTTCAGAGGGTGATGTAGTCTAATAAAAAGGACATAAATATTGATCTATTGCCAATAATACTAGAGGAAGAGGAAGCACTTGGGGGAGAAGTAGTATTTATCAGAGAATATACACCTAAAGAATAGACATAATGTGTGGAAAGAGAAGAAGGTAATATGGCATGCCAAGTAAAGAAGACACAATCAGCTCCACCCTACCATTGATGATTAAAGAAATGTAGTATCTAGAGATAGTGATATGCATGGAAAAATAGGTTTCAAAGGTACACACTTGTGCAATCTTTGATTACAACCACCATCAACTTGAGAATGAGGTTGAATTATAGAATGATTACCAGGTTGAGTACTAGAACATAAAGAACCAATTGGTGTATGACCTCAAGAAATTTAATGCTATGGATGTTATAGGGTTATTTCAATTGTTTAATTTTCCTTACTCTAGAAAATCCATGGAGTAAATCATGTTCCTACTCTTGTGCATCCATTAGGACTACCTCTACTTCACCAGGTGAAACATGAAGATCACACTTGAGAGGATAAGTAAGGTGTTAGGTTGTAGTATTCAAGGTTGGATGTAGCATATGACTTAGGGGACTCTGATGTGATCAAAAATACAACCATGACATTGATGTATCAAAATCAAGGCCATATCATGCACATTAAGAACCCACAAGATCCTGCCCTTCAAGTGGTAGTGCACATTATAATGACCAAGATCAATGACACCGATCATTGGAAAGAGGAAGATATAGCCCAAATATACATTTCCCACCAAGTTATTAAGGACTTAAATAATAATTGGGATATGTAATTTATCCACAAAATAATTGAGGATATGGAGAATATCTATCAGATATCGGGTCATAAGATTCCATGGGGAGTATTTTTACTATATATGGTGTTTGATGAGATTAGTGTACCTGATTACACCATGGGAGTGTTGAAGTGGGCATACCCACCTAAGAATAAGTCCCCTATTGAGAACTATAATGTTTTCACATGCCCTTGGCATATCACCCCCTCTTATAAAATAAAAAATAAGCATTGGTTTGATGGGATGAGGGAGGCATTCAAGAATGAATGGTGCATTCTAAAAGACTTACCCACCTTGGCTACTGAGCAAGCTCATTTCAATGTGAAGAAACACTTCTCATTAGAACACATCAATATGGTCCCTTTTAGATAACTCTCTATAGGGATGAAACTACCATATACCTTTTTAGTGTGGTAATTCATCGACTCGATGAACTACATATTTGATGCATAGCTTATTACCTTAGAGGTAGATAAAATTGACTTGAATATTCACACTCTTTGAAAGATGTACATCTATATAGGCAAAAAATCCTATAGGGAGAAGAGGAAGACTAAAAAAATTGACATTAAGGTCAAACCAATATTAGTGGTAGAATAGGTGCATAATATGTTCTACATGCTGTGGCCTAGGAATAAGAGCTTAAAGGGTGAAAAGAATACAAGAAAAAATCTCCCACTAGTACCTCCTTTGACTCATAAGTGGGTTGGGCATGATGATGATACAAGCTGATAATAGGTTCCTCTAAAATGGTATAGGACTACCCAAGATCCGTAGTCTATCCATTCTCCACCAGAACCTTCACCTCCCCACCCTTCTCCATCGAGACCTTCACCTCCCTGACCTTTTCCTACTTAACCTTATCCAGCCAAAGTTCCACCTCCATAGGTCCTTATACCTCTACCTTCTCGCTCAAATGTTTCTCCACCCCTAATTCACCTCTTAAGCCTTCACAGACATCTTCATCATCAAGGGTTATACCTTAACAAACCCTAGAGAAAGAGCAAGAACAAGAAGAACCTATAGTCCAGATGGAAGAGTCATATACCAATTCTTAAAAGACACCCTCCTTGGTGCAAGAGGAGGAATCCACCTTCAAAGACTCATCATTGGACATTAAGGATCCATATGGAAAATAAGGGTATGGTGATGATTAACAAATGAGAAGAATGGCTATCGATAACACTTCCTTAGCTATCGATATAGAGGTTGAGATATTGGATCATAATCTAAATAAAGGGAAGGAGTTGATTGAGTATGAGGAAGAACCTACCATTAATGCATCTACCAATCTATGCATCTAATATCAAATGGGCATCCCTAATAGGATGATATAATAATGGCCACACTTCCTTCCCCAAGATGTAACCATTGATATGAGGTGATATATATCCTTCTTATTGGACATGTATAATGAGGAATACCATTTTGAGCACCCTCAATATAACCTCTTTTTATGTCTTGATGCTACAACACTACCAAAACCACTATGGGTTGATCTCCTAAAGATATCTCCTTTGTAAGCCAACATAACATTCTTGAAGATGGATTTTAAAGTCACGTTTTAAAATATATTGTTAGAATCTGATGTGCATGACATAGAGAAGAAACATGCCTAGGTGGTGGGTATATTTGAGAAAGAAGTTTCCCCCTAGAAGGCACTCATAAAAGAAGTGGTTGTTTTAAAATAAAAAATAAAGGAGGCCAAGGTTAAAACCTTGAATTTATGTAAGAAAATTTTGGGTTAAGAGCCAACACTAATAGATGGTATGCCTCTAGACATGAATTCCATAAATAAATTAGAGATCTTGGTTAATCTCCTTTTAGAGCATTGTAAAAAGCAGCTCATGTCAAGGAATGCGGTACTGGTACTAGCTAAATAATTTAATAAGGTAGTGTAAGTGTGCAAGCACACCCTCAAAATAGTTTAGGAAGTCATCCCCATCTTGGATGAGATTTTTGAAAGGCTGGTATGATCAAATAAAATCTTGGAGGCTTGGCTCCACATAGAGGAATCCTAGAGGCAACAAATGGCTGATGTTTCAATCTTAATAAGGGATCATGCCAAGCATGTGAAGTTATTCAAAGATGTGGAAATAATGGAATAGAAAATAAATGTACATCGCTAGCAATTGAATGCCATTTTTGTAACATTCTGAGGATAGGTTGTTAGGAAAGTCTCGACATTGGAGGAAGTCCATAAGGATTCTAGAACATCCTTGGATGAATTGGTCAAAAAGACTAGTGAGATTTTTGAATAACCTAAGGAGATGAAGAATTCTAAAGTGGACATTGAATAAATAATTGCAAAGCTACTTGACACATTATCACATTGGGATAATGTCAAAAAGTAGATCAAACAGATAGGGCCTAAGTTTTTATAAAAAGGTTACCATCAAGACTTAGTATGGGATGGACTAAGAACATAGTGTGGGGTGATGTTGGACCCCAAATTTTGGTTAAGTGTTTTGGTATTTTGGTGTAGAATTAGCATGGCATAGAAGGAACATAGTGCAAAAATAGTATGGCATAGAACTAGACTAGCCTAGAAACACTATGGCATGGAACTAGTGAGGTGTGAAAGGACAAGGGTATAAAAGAACTAGCATGAGAAAACTCAATCAAATAATATAATTAATTATGAGAAACCTAAGGGTTAGGACTCAAAACAATAACTAAAGACTTGAGGAGTGAATGGGAAGTGGGAGATGGTTAAAGAATGATTCTCAAGGGTCACCCAGACCTTATCCATTGGGAGTTTTGCACCAACATGTAAGGAGATAGACACATGACAATAAGGATCTAGCATGTAATGAGTATATAGGGGATGCAAAGGCTTGGGTCCTTAGGAGACACTAGTTAATAGACCACCATGACACTCAGTTCATAGATAGTTCATTGGCCAATTACTCATGTCATATATGTTGTAACTACTTGGTCAGGGATACAAAAATATAAATAGCCCTATATGAAACCATTATAGGTGATGAATTTTAGATATTAATTTGCTAAAGCATAATATAGATTTGATAGTATTTCAATTAGTTCTATTGTTCAAGTTCTATTTATTGATAGTTATGCACATATGAGAATAGGTGCCTTGGTTAAGACTTAGTGTTATCATTATTTAATTACTTGTGATTGAAACTTGATATAAGGTCTATGAAATTCTTTACCTTTTCTAAGTAACATCTCTAAACTTCATTATTGAGTGTAATAATACTAGGATTAAAGTGGTGTATCTCTTTTTATATGTAACTTCTAATCAAATATAAGTCTTAACCCAAAGAATATGATTGATATGTTATTGTGAAACATAACCCATGGTCAATGATCTCTAGTTATGCGCTTTAGGTGAGTGCACAAGACCAAAATATTGTGTGAATGGATAATACAATAGCTTGTTGGGGCTACACTTCAATGTTGGAAACATTATTAAGAATAAAACCCAATAAAATCATACAAACATTCCATGTTTACATTAAGTTACCATTATCCAAACATAACTAGCATCACATTTCATAGCTTAACCCATCTCTGTTATATTCATAGTTAAGACAAAATAATATTAAATCTATCATAACAAATAATGGCCAAAGATCACACCATTCTTAAAACCTTATAAAGGGAATAAGAAAGATAATGTTTCCCTACTTGGTTGGCCTAGTTACACAATAAGTCATAAGCTTAGCTCAACCCCTTAGTCTGACAAGATGTTCTTATTGGCTAATTTTGGCCCACATACAAAACTTTGTTGAAGGTCTATGGTATAAAAAGCCATAAAAGGCCTTAAATAAATGAGCAGAGTTCCTATGGAAAGAAGGACTAAATGACTTGAGGAGAAGATCATGCTGTTACAAATATTTTAAAACACTTTAAGCTATCTTAAATTGTAGATTGATTAATCTTTTAGGAGCAGGTCTACATTTCAAGGTGAAGGGTTTGAACAGGTTTTCATGGTGTTCGAGTAGTTGCTAGAACAAGTCCAAAAGATCCTATAGGCCTAAAGGCTTAGTTAATAATTAGGAATTATTTTAGGTATTTTTATAAAGTACTAAGTTTTCTTTCAGGGAAATTATTTTGGAAATTTGGCTAAGTGTTGGATTTCTTTCAAGAAAAATGTTCTGCAATAATTTCCCTAAAGACCAAATTCTTTCAGGAATATTGTCTGCATCAAAATCTAAGACTGTTTTATTTTGAATATTTTTTCTGATACAAAAGGCCCACATACATAATTGTTTTGGAGAAAGTGTTTGAGATAAAAGGTTCAAGGGAAATATCTTGGGGAATTTGTGATCCAATAAAAAATAATAGGCATGTACGTATTAAATTCAAGAAACACCAAAAAACCATTTGAGTCTAAAAAGTGATGGTCGCATGAACATCATTAACGGTCACATGGACATATTTAATGTTTGTGTAAACATAAAAATAAACCTAATTACTAACCCTATAGTGTTCAAATTCTAATAGGCACATAAACGTTAATGTTGGTCTCATGGATATATTTAATGGTCACATAGATGTAAAACTTAAGACAAAAAAATCCATTATGGTTTAAATTTGATGGTCATGTGGACATAAAAAATGGTCATGTGGACATCAAATGATGAGAGTGTAGACGTCAAATTTAAGCTCATGAAGTAGTTATTTTGATTTTAAACAATGGGTCCCAACAAATCCAACAGTTGGTATTTGATCATGCATCAAAGATCTATAGTGCCTGGGAGGTCAAAGAGTCAAAAGGGTCCCTCTAAGTAGATCTAATGGCTAGCAATAATTCATACCAAGGAAGATCAATAGAGCAAGATGAGTCAAGGTGTTAATAGGCTGAATCAACATTTGATGGCCAATGAGTAGGATTGAGCTTGGTATATTTTTGACAAAGGTTGATAGGGTAAGTTTTTGACTTGGACAAGGATAATACAAAAGGATAAAACTCAAATAGAATCCTATGTTAAACCAGAATGGGACCAAACATTACCATTTAAGCTTTGCAAGGAAAAATAGGTCTTTTAGACCTAATACATATAAAAAATTGGTATCTTGTTGATGAAATGATAACTTGATCTCCATAATGCATAGAGGTAAAATAGGTCCTTTTGGACTTAATATAAGCAAGATGATAATTATTCAAATGATATAAATGCATCTAGGTGGAGATATTGACTATGGGAAAACCAATATGAGATTAGTTTTCCATATATAATAGTTAAATGTTCAAAGTTTGTAGTAAAAATAATGTCATAGCATAAATATGATAGTCTGTGCAACCACTTAAAAGAGACATAACATGGTTTCATCAGGCCCAAGGATATAAAGAACTTGTCCTCATAATGAAGCTAAGTGGAAGTATGGTGAGGTTCATGGAGTAGATTTAGAATATTGGAGAGGTATCTAGAATATTCAATGCTAATCAGAGCCTTTGAAGATATTTTCTCCTTGAAAGGATCATGACTCATCATATAAAACAAACTCTTGTCCTCTAGTGCACTTTTCTCAGCCAATGACAAGAATTTAAAGACTAACTAGAGCTAATGATAGATAACTATTGATGGTGGATTAGTCAATATTAGAATAAAAGATGGTGGAGAATCCATTGAAAACTATCATCTCATTGATTATTCTTGAAACATGCTCCCTCTTCTCTCTTCTCCCCTTCTCCTATATTATCCCATTCTCTTCTCCATTGTAAGGGTTCTCAGCCCTTAAAATTTTCATTCTTTTCTGGGAAAAGGATACTCCTTGAGACTATTTCAAAAGTGTGTTCATTTTATATGGTTAAACCTTATCAAAATATTATAAGAACTACCTTTTGAAGTAATAGGATGAACTCTTTGCCTACCTCTTACTTTTACTAGTGCTTAGTATGCTTGTGTATGATGAATTTATGAAGGAAAATGTTCCTAATCCATTGTCCTTCTACTTGCCTCTTTAAATGTGTTTTCAAGATATTTGTAGGTCTAGATTAGTGTTCTATTTGAACCTCTTCTATGAAATATTTATGCAATTAGTGAGATTGTGAGGTTGTGTGCGACGTAGTTGTCTTATTATGATCTAGTATGGGTTAAAGCTTATATGAGTGTCTATTTAAATTTGGTGCATCACATTTTTATCCTTATTAGGAGCCTTTAAGCCTTTTATAATCATTTTATTAATGATTTTCATTAGTTTATGTGAGAATTAAGAGGAAGCTAACCTTCTCCAAAGGTTCAACCCCATTATAGGTGACCCATAGCCTAGGTTTATCCCAATATTATGGCTCAATTGGAAAGGGCCTAAAGAATGCTCTCCAAAGGTTAAAATTGAAGCCATAGAATTTTATAGCATACCCAATGGGATAAGTTTATCTTTCACCAAGTGAGGAGTTTTGGTGTTCTCTTCATTCAACTAAACTTTGGAGGAAAGTGTGAAAACATCAATGGCGACTCTGAACATTCATCAACTAGTTTAAACAACCTAACTAAGTGCCTAATTATCATAACCTGGCATGTATAATCAACCATATTTTGATTAATATGATTATTATTTACCTTAACACCACACTTATTAGGTAAATAATGTTTATGTGTTCCCCTAAGTGGTCCTCAAATAGCCTATCAACCATATCATGGCATTTGTCCTCCCCCTACATATGACCAAGGTCAACCTCCTTTGCATTCAAATCAGTCCTCTATTTCCCCTTGTCAAGACCAGGCTTACCATGTTACATCATTTTTAGGAGTTAGGTAAGCATTATTAGTCTATATTGAGTTGATAAGGGAGATTGGTAAGGGTTTAGGGTTTTCTCTAGTCATCCCTATTCATGTTCTATAAAAATCAAAGAGTGCTCTTTAGTTGGTTAAGAATAGATGGTCAATTTGTGAGGGTGAATAATGGTCATCTTGTAAGAATGAGGACATAGCAATGATGAGACACATGGTCCAAAATTTAGACAATATGTTAATATCTTATGAAGAGCATTAGGCTCATTTGGACCAACCTTATGTGCCCTCTCAACTCCAAGAGGCTCAAACTCAACCTTCAAGAGTCCTAGATTAGGCCCCTAGTCAACCTTGTCAAAGTCCATCCTTTTCAAAACTCAGAGGGGCAATATTGGACCAAAGAATAAAAATCATAAAGATTAATGAGGGGGTTAAGCTTGGACAAGAAATACCTAGTCATGCCATGGAGGGGATAAAGATATTCTTGTAAGAGTTTTGGAATGCTTGGGCATCTATAGAAGAAGCTGGCTATCCACAACTTGAAAATAAAGAACTAAAAGGGTGGGTATTATCCATTGAAAAAGTGTTTGAGCAATGGGAGAAAGAGTATGTCAAGCTTAAGGTAATCAATTTTCCCTCTCCTACCCTTATGCCCATTCCCACTCAGGAGCATGAAGTTATTCCATCATAAATCTTCTCCAAAATTTTTGAACATTGCTATGTCATGCCCTCACTTGTGAGACCACCCTCTCCTATACAAATTAAAAAGGAAGAAAAAAATGTATATTCCATACTCAATTCCATCATGTAAATTAGTTTAGAGAGGCACAAAGAAGAAAGAGGAGGTGTTGGTTGATGCAATCTAAGAAGTAGTCTTGGAGGAAGAATTGGTTATGCCAAAAGTAAATAAAGCAACCATAGCTCAGCTCAATGAGCTTGGTGTACAAGAGTTTCAAGACTCTCCCTCCTTTCCTAAAGATTTACCAAAGAAAACATTCAAAGTCCCTATTTAGAAGGACACTCTCCTATGATAAAATAAAGGTAAACTTCTTCACCCTCCCACCATCTCCCTCTTGGAGAAAGAACCTATTTTACTAAAGATAAAGGAGGATATTGCAGTCATGAGTGAGCCTAAAGAGGACAAAGCAAGTTTTTATGATGGGGAAATCATGATAGGCAACCTAGTTCATATGGAGGATAATGTTTTAGCTTTCAAATTGAGGGAGATTGATGAGAAATAAAAGGACAAATTTCATGAACCTATTATGGAGGTCAAGGGTAGCTCAAGTGATTTATAATATTAATGGCAACATTTGTGCTTGGATTTATTAAGTGAAATGGAGTAGTTTAATGTTGCAAACTTTCTTGAAGATGATAATCCTTATGATGAACATAAGTCATACCTTGAAAATACTCTTGAAGGTCTATTATACATAAATGAAGAAGAGGATCAGAACCAAGAACTAGAGGTTGGTCCACTTCAAGATGAGGTGTCAGTTGAGAATAACTCTAATATGTTGGATCTAGAGGAAAGTGGATTAGACCTTGAGAAAGATAAATGTGATGTGTTGGACCTTAGATGGTTAGATTAAATATCAATTTTAGTTGAAAAAAAAAGATGAAATATTAAATGAGTTTGATGAAAGAGACATCTCAAATTCTCAAGAAATACCAATTGAGAACCATATCAGTGAAGTGCCTGAAGAGTTATGGTAGTGATTTAATTCCATAACCAAAGAATTTGAAGAGGCCAAGGCACATGTAATTCTTATAGAAAGATATGAACATGCTACTCTAATTATGAATAGTCCTAATTTACACAAAGATAAGGTGGAAGAACATGGTCTTTTTGAACCATCAATTGAACCAAGTGCAGTTGCTCCCAGGAGCCTGAATGAAGTCTTCATGCAAGGCTTTCTTAAGAGTGATGAGAAACATCAAAAAAGTGCTCCCATAGTCCAACATGAACCAATATTAGATGACTTGGACTAATATTTCTACATTGGAGACATGTTTGTTTCATGTCATCCATTGGATATCATGCCAAAAGGATTAGCCATCAAGCTGCATGGTTCATCAATTTTGGTACCTTCAAAACAAGGTATTTTCCATCTTGATTTGTTACAAGTGAATGATACTTATAGTTTCATATTTAACCCAAGAGGGAGGTTCTTGTGAATTATTGTACAATATTTTATATATTAAAGTAGGTTCGTGTCTTTCTCTAAGTGCCTTTATGCACATTTGTTTAGTAGGTTAGCTATATTCCTCTCTCCAAGTGCATACGTGCACTTGCCTTTGTTTTTTGTTTTCCTTGTTGTCCCTTTTGATTCAAGAGGAGGTTTTATAAAGGGTCATCCTTGATTTTAGCTTTAGTTTAGTTTATTAAACTAGAGAGGAGACTCCATGCTAAATGGATTAGACAAGGTAAACGGTTTAGGTTCTCAAGCATATGAGGCATGCTTCCCTGAGATGTCACCATAAATGTTGACCAATTTTGGCCCACATACAAAACTTTGCTTAAGGAGGTATGTGGTATAAAAATCCATAAAATTCTTTGAAGAAATGAGTAGAGTTCCTATGGAAAGAAGGACCAAATGACTTGAGGAGAAGATCATGTTGTTGTAAAGCTTTTGAAACACTTTAAGTTAGCTTCAAATGTAGATTGATTGATCTTTTAGGAGCAGGTCTGAATTTCAAGGTGAAGTGTTAAAACAAGTTTTCATGATGTTCAAGCAATTTTTAGAATAATCCTAAACCTATAGGCCTAAAGGCTTATTTAATACTTAGAAATTGTTTTGAGTATTTTTATAGAGTACTATGTTTTATTTCAAATAAATTATTTCCAAAATTTGGCTAAGTGTTGGATTTATTTTAGAAAAAAATGTTCTATGAGAACTTCGCCAAATACCAAATTCTTTTGGGAAAATTGTCTGCAGCAAAAGCTACGTCAGTTTTGTTTTAGACATTTTGTCTAATAAAAAAGGCTTGCAAACATAATTATTTTTGAGAAAGTGTCTGAGACAAAAGGTCTAAAGGAAATAGCCTGGGGAATTTTTGATCTAGTAGCAAATGATAGGCACACAAGTATCAAATTTAGGCCACAACAAAAAACCATTTGAGTCTAAAAAAGTGACGATCATGTGAACATAATTGATGATCATGTAGATGTATTTGATGTTCACATAAATGTAATAATACATATCATAAACTAACCTTATGGTGTTTAAATTATGATGGGAATGTGAATGTCAATGATAGCCTCATGGATTTATTTGATGGTCGCACATACGTCAAACTTAAGACAACAAAAATCTATTATGGTTTAAATTTGATGATCATGTGGACATCAAATATGGTCATGTAGACATAAAATGATAGGAGCATAGATGTAAAATTTAAGCTTGTGAAGTAGCCATTTTGATTTCAAATAATGGGTCCTAATAAATATAATGGTTGGTATTTGATCATGCATTGAAGATCTACAGTGCATGGCAAGTCAAAGAGTTAAAAGGGTCCTTCCAGGTAGATCTAATGGATAGTAGTCATTCATACAAGGGCAAATAAATGGAGTGAGATGAGTCAAGGGGTCAATAGGCTAAATCAAAATTTAATGACCAATGATTAGGATCGATCCTAGGACATTTTTGATGAAGGTTAATGTGGGTTTTCAACCTAGACAAGGCTATTATAGAAGGATCCAGTTTGAATAAAATCCCAAGTTTAAATATAATTGGACAAAACATTATCATTTAAGATTTGCAGAGGTAGAATAAGTCTTTTGGACCTAATACAGATCAAAAGTTGACAATTTGTTGATGAAATGAGACCTTGGTTTCCATGATGCACAGAGGTAAAATAGGTCCTTTTAGACCTAACATAAGCAAGATGATAACTATTCAAATGATATAAATGCATCTAAGTGGAGATATTGACTATGGGGAAACCAATATGAGATTAGTTTTCAATATATAATGGTTAATGTTCAAGGTTTATAGTAAAAATCATGCCAAGGCATAAATATGATAATCAGGTTAGCTGCTTAAAGCAGACATAACATGGTTTCATTAGGCCCAAGGATATGAGGCCCTTGTCCTCATAATGAAGCCAAGTGGAAGGTATGGTAAGGTTTATGGAGTAGATTTGGGATATTGGAGAGGTAGATAAAATATTCAATACTGATCAGAGCCTTCAAAGATATTTTATTCTTGAAAGGATCATGAATCATCATATAAAAAAAAATCTTGTCCTCTAGTGCACTTTTCTCAGCCAATGAGAATAACTTAAAGACTAATTAGAGATAATGATGGATAATTTTTGATGGTGGATTAGTCGCGATTAGACCAAAATATGGTGGAACATCCCTTGAAAATTGACAACTTATTAATTATTCTTGAAACATGCTCCCTCTTCTCTCTTCTCTCCTTCTATATTATCCCATTCTCTTCTCCATTGAAAGGGTTCTTATCCCTTAGAATTTTTATTCTTTTCTAGGACAAGGATACTCATTGAGATTCTTGAAAAAGTTTGTTCATTTGATATGGTTAAACCCTATTAAAATATTGTAAGAACTACCTTTTTAAGTAATAGGATGAAATCTTCTCCTATCTCTTACTTTTACTAGTGCTTAGTATGCTTGTGTATGATGAATTTGTGAAGGAAAAATTTCCTAATCCATTTTCCTTTTGCTTGCCTCTTTGAAGTTGTTTTCAAGCTATTTGTAGGTCTAGATCAGTGTTTTATTTGAACCTTTTTTATGAAATATTTATGTAATTAGTGAGATTATGAGGTTGTGTGAGTATAGTTGTCTTATGCTAATCTAGTGTGGGTTCAAGATTATATGATTATCCATTTAAATTTTGTGCATCACCCTTTTAACCTTCTTAGGAGCCCTTAAACCCTTTCTAACCCTTTTATCAGTGATTTGCATTAGTTTAAGTGAGCATCAAGAGGAAACTAACCTTCTTTAGAGTTTAACCCCATTATAGGTGACCCACAACCTGGTGTTGTCTTAATATTATGGCTTAATTGGAAAGGGCCTGAAGAACCCTCTCTAAGGGTGCAAATTAAACTCATAATAGTTTCACACATCTTATTTTTTACTCACTCTAGGAAAAATGTGCATAAATGTCTCATCAAAACAACATGTTTTAAGCAATATAAGATTAATACCAATCTAATCTAGGGTGAATCATAACATAATTATTATAATAAACTTATAAATCCTATTCTAGAATCAATATAAATTCAAGGTTCACCAATCCACATGGTCAAAATTCACAAGTGTAGATAAATTAGCATGGAAAGTATGACTAAAATCAACAACACTAAAAATATTAAATACCCTCACATGGTATAAATAAGACACCACAACATAAGTTACCAAAATAATTGCACACTAGACAAACCTATAAGTGTAATATCACAACATGTTTCCACAACTGGAAGGAAAAATACTAATCACATAGAAGTAACAATCCATTCCATTCCTATAACTCATCAAGAAGTAGAAGACTCTATCCCATGAATTTTAGGGAATATTGTCAAAGCATCATTACAAAAACAAATTTATAATTAAAGAAACATTAAATCAACTCATGAAACTATAAATCCACTCAATGGCTAATAATGATGTCAAGGAGGGTGAGACATTAACAACTCACCTCTTTACTAGCTATGTGAGATGACACTTCTTTCCAATCCACATAAACATATGGGGTACCAATCCATAAATAATATTTTAGGATTCTATTCCCTAGGATTAATGTACATAAGACACAAAACTCTATCAAAAATGTACATACTATTAAGTGTGAAGCATCCCATGCTTTTTAAACACTCATTATACTAAACATAAATGGTGAAGGTGACTTGATTGCCAAGTAAAGATGTAATCATGATCGAGGTGTTTGATCTAAGTGATAAAAAATATGGTAGAAATATCTTGTTTATGACTCATGAATTATGCCATGTACTCTCCTATCAAACATCGTACACAACCTTCACCATCAAGACACTCAATAAACCAACCCTTTAACAACTCTAAGAGGGTACAAGTGCTCCTAAGGGTACACACTCAATGTACCACACAACATTTCATGGATGTCTATTACCTATAATAGTCATCAAGCCATACATGAGGATATACTAAATCTCTCAACTCCAATCATGTTGTAGCATGATTCTACATTGAAGAACTAGAAATTCAAAATACACTTACACTTAACCAGTACAATACTACATGTCATAAGGTTTTCCATACATGGGTACAACTTGTGCTTTCTCATCCTAAGGGTTTTCCTACTCATCAATATGATCTTTAGGTTCATCCTAATGTTCTTAATCTTCATGGCCATGAGCTCTCTACTCTAGGTCTGAAATTTGATCCTTGGTTTCATTCATGGCTGAGAGAATTTGATCTAACTTTGCTACCTGCTCAATGAAAAATCAGTTAGGATCAAATGGAGGGTTACTATGTTTGAAATTTGGAAGACCCTCTATAGACACTCCAACTTCCACCATTCTTATTTATAGTAACCATAACAATATGAAAATTCTAGTGGACTGATTAGGTCCTAGAGTTTAAGCCATAGCTCTGATACCACATGTAACAACCCCACTGGGTTTGACTTAGAATAACATGATTTGTTTTAAATTTAATCAATATATTTTTTCATTATATTTCACTACAAAAATATAATTAGTGATCCAAATAAAACACATTAAGTATCTTAACTATAATATAAATGGTAACAACTACCTATTACTAATCACTAGCATCAGATGAAATAAAACATAACTGAATATAGAAAGTAATTACAAATGTCCAACCATGGATGGTACAAACATGTAGCCACTACTATCATGGTATAATAAGTAATAATTACATCTCATCAAAATAATATCTCAATAATAATGTACAAGATACAAATTACAAAGCTCCATAGATCATGAGTTCTCTGGACTCCAGTATCTATGGCAATCTCAAGTGTTTTCTCCAAATAAGTATTGTTGTGGGGAGGGAGAGAATAATTTGAGTGATTTTACACACCAAACATAGACCATCATTCCCCTACAAAATCTCCCATCAAATAATGGCCTTCCTTTCACAGATGAGTAGATAATGATGGTGCAAAAATCCAGAGAGATAAGCTAGTACCCATGTAATATATGATTTCTAAAAAACACGTGGTTTACCATAAAGAAATCTATTCTAAAATGATATCACACAAATATGTAAATCATACACATGAAATGACAATTTGTAACTAACATTACTTTGGCAAAAGTTTTCAATACTTGTTGATATTTAGGATTAATCAAAATCATATACACCACCTGATCAAATTACCTTCATCTAGCATTATGATGCTAGTAAGCAAGTGAAGTCTATCTCACTACTTACTTAGTACCAACAATTCAAGATTTAGTTAACATATATATAACCAATAGATTCATACAAATTAATTCATACTAGTAATCACAAAACATGCTAAGTATATGAATAATCAAATGCATACATTTAGTCTATCAAACATATGAATGATTCTTCACAATATCATTTATTACATAATTAATAAGAAAACAAGTGTAGATTATACCAACCAGGTATAATATATATATTAAGATACATATTATAATTTTTGTAAGCAGACATAATACAATACTTCCTACTATTTGTCATAAAACATGATAAATGCATACAATTAGTTTGTCAAACATATGAATGTATCTAGGCATAACAATTATAGTTTGTACCACCCAGGTATGACACACATTTAGTCTATAGTTTTCAAACATAAAACACTCTATGACATCTCATAATATAATATTTCACTTTTCATGAGCACAACTACACAATTACTAACAACTAGTCTTAAAATTTTAATAATTAAATGTTCCATAATCCTAAATAACAAGTAAGCAAGTAAAATTTATACCAACTAGGTAAATCTTATGTTCAAACTACATATTACTATAACTTATAGGCACACATCAAAATTCAATAATATATGTTATATATGTCTAAACACTTGTACATATTAATACACTCATAATATGTAATGGACACAAGTTTTCAATATGGTATGAATATATACCTATAAATAGTCATTATATTTTCTAAGAATTAGATAAATCATAATGAATTTATACCTCCTACTAACATAATTCAAACAATTTATTATGTTTCTAAGAGACTGTATTCATATGGTTATATTTTATCCCCTAGACTCCTATGCCTTATGTTAACAATCCATTAACTATAAATATAGGCATATGACCCAATACACCCATTTATGTTATATATTTATATGCATACTTAAATTCATATAAAGATATATTTACTATATATACACTCTTGTACATATTAATTGTATTTTCAATATGTATCGCATACAAGCAACCAACAATACATAAATACTATAAATTTCAATAGTAATCTAAAATTTTAGACAATGAATCCATATAATTCAATAATTGTTATAGCTTACCCATTCACAAGATACAAGATAAGGGATTCAACAGTGTAATACTTCACCAAATTTTTTATCCCTAACTTAATATATTTTCACTTGGATATTTCAAAATGTATATAACTCCATATTCCTTAACATCGTAATACTGCTACAATGAGTAGATTATACTCAGTTATAACTATTGGAATAATGAATATTTAAGCTTACTTAGGGATAATAGGGTAAGTTATTTATGACCTATGGTTAATTTTATTTACCTAGGATAGTTTGTTTTATTATTGAAATTCTCTTAATAATAAATAGTTTTTTTTCTCTATTTTGTAATCACAACAAATAGTTTATTGTCATAAAACAAACTATTTGTATTATATATACTTTAAAATCTAATAGATTGTATGAGAGAATATAGAGAAATTTTAGGATTATCACCTATTTTATTCTCTGGTATTATTTTTGCAGGTTTCTTGTTGTGGGTTCTTTCTCCTGGATTGATCCTGTGGATCTTATGTATCTCCTTTTCATTCTTTCATGGTATTAGAGCTTGGAGTTCTAGTTGAAGATCATCTTCCCTAAATTTTTTTATCATATTTCATCTATTAACATAGTAAAAAACATTATTTTATTGATGTGTTCCAAATATTTGTTATTCTCTCACATTCTGGTTCTTGTTTACAAGTTTTTTCTAGAAATTTATGTACTTTATTATCATTTATGACAGTATAGATTTACAAAACCAGATTTTTTTGGGTACAGGGGCGTAGAAAATTCAATCAGGAATTTTGTATAACTTGTTTTTCTCATTATTTCATGGCCGTACAGCTCTTCTAGACAAAAATTATCTGACTAGTTTTTTTGATAGATTACAGTACCTGTACATTTTTTTTGCTATGCAGATCATACGGGCATCCTTTCTAAAATTTGACACTTATTCATGAAAGCTGACTGTGATAGATTTCATTCCAGATCATGCCGTTAGTTTAATTATAGGCCGTAAAATGTTTTGGAGGATTAAAATAGGGATTTCATAATCTGTTCTATTTTGCAGCATAGCCATACATTTTTTCTTCATTTTGAATGCCTCATACTGCATAAAATTAAAATTTGAAAGTTGTATGAGTTAGCAGACATTCCAGGCTTTCATTTCTAGCTGAGAAGTATGGATTTGGATCAAGTTGTACTATCCTTTGAGGAGATCCTATGGAGCTCATTCTGAAATTGCTTGGAGGTTTTTTCCTTGGCAAATGTTTATAAAATTCTCATCATAATTCTCCCTGATCATCATGCCTTGCTGAAACAAGAAATTATTTCTAATAAAGCCAAACATTATTCAGCATCCATCTCACATGTGTGAGTTATTTTGGATTTTTTTATTAATTTATTAATTTTTAGTGGTTTAAAAGCAAGTCTCTAGCTTTAAATGAACAAAGTTGACTTTGCTAAAGTGGTTAGAGTTATTTTGTTAAGGAATTGGTAGGGAGGAAGTCTTGGGGTCAAATCCCCCTACATATTTTTTTTGCATAAATCCATTTTTTTACCTTTTTATAAGCTAAGGCTAATAAATTTTGTCAGGAGACGTTAAATTGTAATGGGACAGGTTTTGAGGAAAAAAGAATGTCTAGGTTGTTCCTGTCAACATCATCATCTTCTTCGAGAATGGAATCTTGATTGTTTGAACACATAAACTCCACAAATTACCATGTTTGGAAGCCAAAAATACAACTTCTTTAATCAAAGGGATTATGGAGAATTTTTCTAAAACAAAACCTACGGCATTCACCACTGAAAAGGACAAATATGCATATATGGTTGTAAGCAGGATGAGGCTCTTGGATTAATTTGCCTCAACGTCTCAGATAATCTTTAATTTCACATTGAAAATTATATAATGCCAAAAGAGGTATGGGAAAAATTTAAAAAACTATTTGGCAAAGTTAATGAGTTTAAAATTTTGCAATTAGATGAAAAATTGAGTACTCTCTCTCCATCAGATTTTCTTTTAATAGATGAATTCTTGGCAAAATTCAAATTTATTAGGTCATAGTTGAAAGCTGGTGACAAGGATAAAAGTGATAAGGAGTTCATTTTCATGATTTTTTCAAAGTTGAAAGGACCATATAGTGTTTTTCCTCTAATTTTTATACCATGATGGATACATTAGGTGATGAATTCAAATAGCCTTCCTTTGAAGTTTTTTGTGAAAGATTGATTAGGAAGCAAACAAAATTAATGGCCCTAGATGCTCTACCTGGTCCTAGTCATGCTAAACAAAAGCAAGCACCTTCAAATAACCCTCCAGAGTCCACCACCTAGACACCTCATCATTTTAAATCTATTAAGACCAAAAAGTCCTTTAAGTAAAAGAAGAAAACATTTGGTCCATGTAATTTTTGTGGTGGTCCTAATCATGATGAAAGTAGATGTTTTAAGAATATGGAAGCATTAGAGGCAGAGGTTAGACAACACAAAATTTCCGTTCAGTCTCCATCTCCTTCTACTTCTCCTGCAGGAAAAGGGAAAACACTTTCAGCCAGGGCTACATCTTCATGTCATGATTAGTGGATTTTTAACTCAGGTGCTTCTCATCATCTCACACATTCTAAGGATCTAATGTCTTCTCTTACAAATTTTAGTACATCACATATTGTTATGGGTAACTCCTCATAGATTGAAGTTTTGGGATCAAGTATTATTGACAAATAGGATGGATGTTTTCATAGTGTATTGCTTGTACCCCAAATCTCTTCTAATCTTCTCTCTGTATATCAAATTTGTAATTATGGTACTGGTAAAATTATGAAGTTTAATCCACATGATGTTGTAATAAGAGAATGTAATGATCCTAGTGAGATAGTTGCTATAGGTACAATAGACCATACTGCAAGAATCTATACTTTTGATAAGTTTGAATCTTCTATGTCTTCTGGTTCTTCACTTATAACACATGGTAATAGTCTTAGTAAATTGTGGCATGAGAGATTAGGGCATTTGAGTTATGGATATATGCAACAAATGAGTACAAAACATCTTGTAAAAGGCCTTCCTAAGGTCTCATGTATTAATGGGGTGTGTCCTAGATGTCTAGTTGGTAAACAACACCAGGATCCATTTCCAGTTGGTAAGGCCACATGTGAAAATGCACCCTTAGGGTTGGTTCATAGTGATTTGATGACTTTTCCAACTCATTCTTTTTTAGGGGCCAAATATGCACTCACATTAATTGATGATTTCACTTGTAAAACTTGGGTATATTTTCTCAAGTTGAAAAGTGAAGTTTTTGAGACTTTTAAGGCTTTCAAAGCCTTTATTGAAAGACAATAATCTCTTCCTCTTAGGAAGATACACACTAATAATGGGGGGAATACGACAGTAATGATTTCCATGATTTTTATATTGAGCATGGGATACAACACCAGTTCACTGTACCACACACTCAACAAAATGGTGTAGCAGAAAGGAAAAATCAGACATTGAAAGAGATGGCAAATTGTATGATTCACTCTAAAAATGTGGGTCCACAATATTGGGCTGAAGTGGTAAATTATGCAAACTACATTCAAAAATATATGCCTCACAAAGCTATGTAGAATATGACACCTGAAGAAGCTTGGTCTGGGATCAAGCCTGATATTTCAGATTTTTGCATCTTTGGGAGTCAAGCATGGGTATTTGTTCCTGATGACAAATGCAAAGCATTGGAGAAGAAAATCCAACCACTCATTTTTGTTTGCTATTGTGAAGATGTAAAATCCTACCGCCTTTTTGATCCTGTCATACATGATGTTTTGGTTTGATGGGATGTTTAGGTTGATGAACTACCCACTCCATATAAGTGTACATCTAGTTCTTCTTCTCCCCCTCCTTCTTCTATAGAGGATAGTGAGGATTTGCTTTCTATTGTTGATGATGATGATGTGCTTTTGTGCAGCCACCACATCCATCTTCTTCACCAACTTTACCCAAGTGGGCAAAGAGCACTCTACAAGTAGCCGGTTCTTTAGTTGGTGATCCATCTGATTCTCATTGCACTCACTCATAGACATCTGGTGTTGATATTTTGGGACAAGCTTGTACAAATGATCCAGTGTTGTTTTCTGAGGCCATTGGTATACCCAAGTGGGATGTTGCAATGTATGATGAGTATTCTTCATTGATGAAGAATGATACTTGGGATCTTGTCCCTCTTCCTAAGGGAAGAAAACTTGTAAAATGTAAATGGGTCTATAAGACCAAATATGCTATAGATTGATCAGTGGATAAGTACAAAGATAGATTAGTAGCTAAGGGTTTTTCATAGGTTGAAGGGGTTGATTACTCTGAGACCTTTGCCCCTATAGCTAAGATGGATTCTATTTGGATTGTACTCTCTCTTGCTACTTCACATTCTTGGTCAATTTTTTAGATGGATGTGAAGAGTACCTTCTTGCATGGTGATATCCATGAGGAGATCTATATGGAGCAGCATCCAAAATTTGTGTAGGACGCATCATTGGTTTGTAGACTCCATCATTCTCTTTATAGCCTCAAACAAGCTCCTAGAGCTTGGTACAAGAAGATGGATAGTTTTCTTTTGAGTTCTAGTTTTATTCATTGTGAGTTAGATCATAATGTCTACATCTTGAAGCAAGGTGAGGAGATTGTCATATTGGTTTTGTATGTTGATGATCTCATCCTCACTAGAAGTTTAGATTCATTGATACATGACATCAAGGACAAGTTGGTAGATAAGTTTGATATGACAAATTTGGGACTTCTACATTATTTTCTTGGTCTTCAAGTTCTTCAGTCTTCTGAGGGCATCTCTATTAGACAACAAAAGTATGCGATAAAACTTTTTCATCAATTTGGCATGGCTGATTGTAAGCTTGGCCCCACTCCATATCAATCAGGGGTTGTGTTGTCTGCCACTTGTATGACTCCTCTTGTTGATCCAAATTTATATAGGCAACTTGTAGGTAGTCTTTTATACCTGACTCATACCCATCCTGATATCACATTTGCTATGAACCTTTTCTCTCGATTCTCACATGAGCCTCATGAGAGTCATTAGCAAGCAATCAAGCATATTTTGTGCTACATTCAAGGCACCACTCACTTTGGTATACATTACACACCACAGAGTTCTACACAGCTTATTGGATACACTAACTCTGATTGGGTTGGTGATGTTGACACTCGCAAGTCCACTTGTGGATTTGCTTTCACACTTGGTTCAGGTCCAGTTGCTTGGGCATGCAAAAAGTAGACTGCTATTACATTATCTTCTACTGAGGCTGAGTATTGAGGTACTATCAAAGCTAGTCTGGAGACACTTTGGCTTTGATAGTTACTTAAAGAGTTTGGATTCACACAATAAGGTCCTTCTACTCTTTGGTGTGACAACCAAAGTGTGATTGCTATTTCATGCAATATTGTTGAACATCAGTAAACCAAACACATTGAGATTCACATGCATTTCATTTGACATCTTATTCAAGATGGAGTTATTTCTTTGGAGTTTGTGCCTACAGCTGAGTAGATTGTAGACATCTTCACTAAACATTTGGCTTCTCCTTGTTATCTTTAGTATGAGCAATGCTTGGGGTGAAGGAAGTTGTACTTGGGGGGGATTTCCCATGAAGTCCTTCCTTTCTTTATTTTTCATATGTTTGATTGATTTGTACATGGGTAACTTATCAAGCCTAGTAGCCAGGACCCATATTTGTTTGTCATTCTCCCTATGTTTTGCTTAAGGGAGGGTGTTGGAATAATGAATATTTAAGCTTAACTAGGGATAATAGGGTAAGTTATTTATGACCTAGGGTTAATTTTATTTACCTAGGATAGTTTTTTTATTATTGAGATTCTCTCAATAATAAATAGTTTGTTTTCTCTATTTTGTAATCACAACAAATAGTTTGTTGTCATAAAATAAACTATTTGTATTATATATTCTTTGCAATCTAATAGATTGTATGAGAGAATATAGAGAAATTTTAGGATTATCACCTATTTTATTCTCTGGTATTATTTTTGCAGGTTTCTTGTTGTGGGTTTGTTCTCCTGGATTGATCCTGTGGATCCTATGTATCTCCTGCTCATTCTGTCAATAACATCATATCAAAAGTTTACTTTAATACTGCATCATATAGATCATTTAAGGTAATAGTATTTTGAGTAATGATGATTTAATATGGCATATGTTATACCATAATGAGTGTGTTTACTTGACCATTTATGTATTAGTATCATAAGAATAATATAACATCTATTCTAAGGTTAGTAGTTGAGATAATTCTAATCATGTAACATTTTGGGTATGGTATAATCAAAACACTAATCCCCAATGTCTGAGATAATGAAATCCATTACTATTAGTGCTTTAACTAATTATGTTGACAAAGTTATATGTGTGTAATGATATATACTAAATATTTAGATCATCAGAATATACTGGCAACCATATTATAAATAAATCATTGTAAGCTTATTATATAGTTGATTGCTTAAATATTCTTGATAACATATCAATTTATAACATAATGATTCATACATATACCTTGGTGATTAATTGTACAATGATTACCTTTTGCTACTTGCATTTACCATAGTAACTATGGCATTCAGAAGTTTGTTTCTCACATATAATGTAGTTCAATATTATTAAGCAAAGGTAACATTGAACATCAAATATTATGCTATCCCCTCTAAGGGATACACTAAATAAAATGAATATGAACATTAAATGCTCATTAAATAACAAAGGTAGCTCCATATTTGACATTATAACATATGATATGTCAATACAAATTTATACCTCTAAGTGATACCTATAAGATATTGACATTGAATGTTCATTGACATTATGATAAGAGATACAAAATTCTATGCTCATATACTATGTGGCTATACCACTTATAATAAACCCACTAAACTTATGAAGCATTATATATATTATCAATTAATGTAAATATCATTGCAATAAAGAATATAGATTCTGTCAACAAGATTATATTTTTATATGTAATACGATATAGTTCTCCAATTCATCAAATGTAATCTTATGTTGTATAATTCATTATAATGTAGTGATCTATATTAGTAGGCTTATGTGATAAGGAAATTAGGAATATTAATGTTAATTATTTGATCTAACATTATTCTCCACTGATCCATATTAGTAGGTGATTTATGTGAAATACTATTGTTATAGAAAACTATACACGGTATCTATATAACAAACTATTATCGATACAATGAGCTATATATAGTATCTACATCGTAATAATAGTAAATTCATTATTATCAATAATAACTAAATAAGATATGTTTAATAACATATATATTATAGATTTTTACCCTATTTAATGCTATTTAGTAATAGAGATTGTTGTATTTAATTCAATTTAGTTCATTATAACTTTTTTATATAGATCAAGTCAAGAAAACAAATCAACCTATATATATTTACATCACTATAATATCATGTAACTCTAACAATGATCATGTCCCTACTATGTAATACTACTGTATATTATTCAACATTATAATAGATCACTTGTAAGACTCAGATATCTATTTTACTTAGTCATATTTTATTCCATGGTTTTATTTAACAATAATCCAAAAAAAATTTATACATAGATTACAAACTTCACACCAAATTCAAAACATCACCTACTTGGTTAATCTTCTGAACTGGTAAGGTGCTATCTGGGTAATTTTGGCTTGTTTTAGTTCTTCTCCTTCTCCTCAATGTGCTTCACTACTCTTCCTCCTTTCTTCTTTTTATGATTTTTTTCTTTCCTAATGGGTATTGCACTTTACTTTAAAGTTGGCGCTTTCTTTTTATTTTTATTCAATGATTTTTTTAATATTTTTAATTTTTTCTTATTTTCTTTTCTTTTTCGTAAATATAGAATTTTTAATTTATTTTATTTCCTTTTTGGATGCTTTATCTAATTTGTATATAATTTTTTATAACACATTTACTAATTATAATAAAATCACTTTATTGCTACTAACTTAGCATTACTAAATAATTTTCAATATGACTAATGTAAGTTAGTCACATTCTATCAAAAAACTTAGTTAACACATTATTATTCAAATTGAATTAACCATAATGAAATCACATGAGGTAAATACCACAAGAGAAATAAATTAATCTTACACACAACTAACCATACATAAACAATTATCTAAATGTACACAACATCAAAAATGCACTAATGCTATCTATTAAATTATGCATACACATCTTAACTAATGTGGTGTCTAGGGTTCTATCCATTCCTCTATCATCCTCTAACATATCCATCTACTTCACACTCTTTGATGATGCTCTCCCTCCATCATGCTCTAAAAGATGAGTTTATATTGTATCCAAATTACAATAAGCAAGTAGTTAGACCATAACATCTTGACATAAATATAATAACATACTGCTAAATAATAAACCAACATGATTACAATGTAAATAATATACATTAAAACTAACTCATAAAAATGAAATCATGTAATAAAAGCATTATTCAATTGTCCCATAACAACATATAACTCATAGTTTTATTAATAATAAGAAAATCAAATTGTCAATTATAAATATCCATGGATAATTAAGTAAATTTGCTTAGCAAGGAAATTGGGATTTAACATCCTTCCCCCTAAAGCTAGTCATCATCCTAGATGATACTTATTCAAACATAATTTTTAAATTAAAAACATTGTTCAACAAAAAAATAACATAATATGAAATATCAAATCAAGAAAATAAGTGTGGAATTCATTTGTATAACTCATCATAGTCCTCCCATGTAGCACTATCCTTAAAGTATTGGTCCCATAAAACCTTACACTATGGCATATCACTATTAATCAAATGAAGTTTGTGAGTGTTAATTACTATGATTGGTTCTACCATGACCACCCTAGGGTCCAAAACCTTGCAAAGCATTCCAATCATACACATATGGAGGATAAGCTATTAAGATAAATAACATGGAAAACATTATGTAATAGATCTAGGGCTAGTGGTAATATAAGCCTATATGCTATACGATTGACCAATTCTAACACCATGAAGGGTCCCACATATCTTAGTGATATTTTTTTATCTTCTTGAATTTAATCTTCAACCATAAACACATGAAATCATCATAAAAGCCAAAAAAAAAAGCTAAGAATAACTCCAAAAAGCATCCCAATCCCTCTGCACATCTCTCTAACCTAGAGAGCGTCTCTCTCATTCCTAAGAAAAGTGTTTAGGGAACTTGGAAAGAATGATGTGTATGAGTCAATACCATCACTACTCTACGTAGATCCTGATAAGTATGATATGTAAATACTACCACTACTCCATGTAACCCCTGATGAGTATGATGATAATTAAGAACTAGAAATAATATATTTATAATATATACAAAATTAAGGAATAAGCATTCCTTAGTATATATGTGTATTACCATATGACTGAATTTGATAAGTCCCACGTGCCAAATCATGGATTCAATAGTTCCCCTTGTTGGATCCAAACTCAGTAACTATTGAGTCAATGTGAGACTAACTAGGATCCACTCCCATATCTTAGTAATCATGTTCCTAATTCACCACTCATTCCTTAGGTCTCCACAACATAATGATTACCAAAATGTGCACAAGGATCAATAAATCACAAATCCATACTAACAGATCCTAGAAAGTAATGATATATGATAAATAATTCAAGATTTATAAATATACATCACAATAAGAATCATACAAAAATTCCATGTTTGCATTAAGTTGCTATTAGCCAAACATAATTATCATCACATTTCACAACTTAACCCATCTCTATTATATTCATAGTTAAGAGAAAATAATATTAAAACTATCATAAAAAACAAAGGCCAAGGATCACACAGTCATTAAAACCTTAAAAAGGGAACAAGAAAGATAATGTCTCCCTACTTGGTTGGCTAGTTACATAATAAGACATAAGCTTATCTCAACCCCTTAGTCTAACAAGATGTTCCACACATCCTATTTCATACTCATTCTAAGCAAAAGGTACATAAATGTCTCATTAAAATAACATGTTTTAAGCAAGATGAAAATAATACCAATCAATCCAGGGTGAATCATAGCATAATTATTACAATAAACTTATAAATCTTATTCTATAACCAATATAAATTCAAGGTTCACCACTCCATGTGGTTAAAATTCACAAGTGTAGATAAAGTATCACTATAAAGTATGACTCTAAAGGCCACAACAACAAAACTCTTAAATACCCTCACATGGTATGAAGAAGACACCACAACCCAAGTTGCTAAAATCACTACACACTTGCCAAACCCATAAGTGCAGTATCACAACCTATTTCCACAACTAGAAGGAAAAATATTAATCACGTAGAAGTATTAATCCATTCCATTCCTAAACTTTCTCTATCATCAATAAGTAGAAGATTCTATCCCATGAAATTTTGGGAATATTGTTAAAACATCATTATAGAAACAAATTTTTTATTAAGGAAACATTAAATCAACATCATGAATATATGAATCCACTCAGTGGCTAATAATGATGTCAAGGAGGGTGAAAGAGTAACAAATCACCTTTATACAAGTTATGTGAGATGACACCTCTTCCCAATCCACATAAACATATGGGGTGCCAATCCATAAATAATCTTTCAAGATTCCCTTCTCTAAGATTAATGTAGATAAGACACAAAAACTCTATCTCAAATGTACATACTCTTAAGTGTGAAGCATCCCATGCTTTTTGAACACTCACTATACTAAACATAAATGGTGAAGGTGACTTAATTTCTAAGTAAAGATCTAATGATACTCAATGTGTTTGATCTAATTGATAAAAATATGATAGGAATCTCTTTTTCATGACTCATGAACTATGATATGAAGTCTCATATCAAACATCATACACAACCTTCACCATTAAGACACTCGATAAACCAACCCTTTCACAACTCTAAGAGGGTACATGTGATCCTAAGGGTACACACTCAATATACCACACAACATTTCATGGATTTATATTACCTAAAATAGTCATCAAGCCATACATGAAGATATACTAAATATCTCAACTCTAATCATGGTGTTGCATTATTCTACATTGAAGAACTACATGTCTAAAATACACTTACACTTAACCAGTACAATACTACATATCACAAGGTTATCTATACATGGGTATAACCTATGCTCTCACATATTAAGGGTTTTCCTACTCAATGGGATGCTCTTCAGGTTCATCTTGATGTTCTTCCTCTTCATGTCCATGAACTTTCTACTCTAGGACTGAAATTTGATCCCTAGTTTCATTCATGGCTTAGAGAATTTGATCTAACCTTGCTACTTGCTCAATGACAAATAAATTAGGATAAAATGGAGGGTTACTATCTTTGACATTTGGAAGACCCTCTTTAGACACTCTAAATTACACCATTTTTCTTTTTGGTAACTAGAATGATACAAAAATTCTAGTGGACTCCTTAGGTCCTAGAGTTCAAGCCATAACTCTGATACCACATGTAAAAATCCCATTGGTTTGACTTCAAAAAACATGATTTTTTAAAAATTTAATCAATATAATCTTTCATTATATTTTACCATGAGAATCTAATTAGTGATCCAGCTATAAAAAGCTATGCATCTTAACTATAATGTAAGAATGTAACAACTACCTGTTACATATCACCAACATCATATCAAACAAAACATAATTGAATATAGAAAGTAATTATAAATGTCTAGCCATGATTGGTTCAAAAATGAAACCACTATTGTCATCATATAATAGGTAATAATTACATCTCATTATAATAATATCTCAATAATAATGAATACATTATAATGTACAAGATACAAGATACAAAGCTCCATGGAACATGAGTTCTCAAACTCTAGTATCTATGGAAATCTCAAGTGTCATCTCTAAATAAGTACTATTATGGGGAGGGAAAGCATTATCTAAGTGATTTTTCAAACCAACCACAAACCATCAATCCCTTGCACAATCCCCCATCAAGGAATGACCCTCCCTTCAGGGATGAGTAGATATTGATGATGCGATAATCTAGAGATACAAGCTAGTACCCATGTGCTGTATGATTTAAAAAAAATATGGTGTACCATAAATAAACCCATAATTAATAAGAAAAAAAGTATAGATTATACCAATTGGGTATACTATATATTAGGCTACATATTTTAATTTTTGTAAGCATACACTATACAATACTTCCTACTAGCTATCATGAAACATGCTAACTGCATACATTTAGTCTGTCAAACATATGAATGAATCTAGACATAAAAATTATAGTTTGTACCACTTGGGTATAACATACATTTAGATTATAGTTTTCAAAGATAAATCACTCTATGACATCCCATAATATTATAATTCATTATTCATGAGCAAAACTACACAATTACGAATAATTAGTCTTATAATTTTAATAATCAAATATATTATAATCCTAAATAATAAGTGAACAAGTACATTTTATACTAACTAGATAAATCCTATGTTTAAACCGCATACTACTATAACTTATAGGCACACATCACAATGCACCAACATATGATATATATGTCTAAACACTTGTATATATTAATACACTCATAATATGTACCACACACAAGTTTTAAATATGGTATACACATATACCAATAGTCAGTCAAATTTTTTTCAAAGAATCAAATAACTCACAACCAAGTTATACCTTATATGAACATAATTCAAACAATTTATTAAGTTTCTAAGAGACTTTATTCATATGGTTGTAGTTTGCTATCCCTTGGGCTCCCATGACTTATGTTAATAATCCATTAATTATAGATATAGGCATATGAACCAATACATCTATTTATGTTATATAGTTATATGCATACTTAAATTCATATGAAGATATAATTTTTATATATACACCCTTGTACATATTAACTGTATTTTCACTATGTATCACATACAAGCAAGCAACAATATATGAATATTATAAACATCATCGGTCATCTAAAATTCTGGACAATCACTTCATATGATTCAATAACCATTATAGCTTACCCATTCACAAGATTCAAGATAATGGATTCAACAATGTAATACTTCACCATAGTTTTTATCCCTAACTTAATATATTTTCACCTAGATATTTCAAAATGTATATAACTTCGTATTCCTTAACATCGTAATACTAGTACAATGAGTAGATTATACTTAGTTATAATGCCATATCAAAAAATTTATTTAGTACTACATCATGAAGATCATCTAAGGTAATAGTATTTTTAGTAATGATGCTTTAATATAGTTTATGTTATACCATAATGGGTGTGTTTACCTGACCATTTCTATATTAGTATCATTAAAATAACATAACATCCATTATTCCAAAGTTAGTAGCTGTAATAATTCTAATCATGTAACATTTTGGGTATGGTATAATCAAAACACTAATCCCCAATGTCTGAGATAATGAAATCCATTACTATTAGAGCCTTAACCAATTATATTGATAAATGTATATGTGTATAATTAAATATACTAAATATTTGGATAATTGGAATATACTGGCAACTATATTACTAATAAACCACCATAAGCTTATTATATAGTTTCTTTGCTTAAACATTCATGATAACATACCGATTTATAACATAATGATTTATACATATATCTTAGTGATTAATTGTACAATGATTACCTATTGTTACTTGCAGTTACCATAGTAACTATGGCATTCAAAAGTTTGTTGTTCACATATAATGTAGTTCAATAATCTTAAGCAAAGGTAACATTCAACATCAAATATTACGCTATCCCCTCTAAGAGATACACTAAATCAAATGTATATGAACATTAAATGTTCATTAAATAACAAAGGTACCTCCAAATTTGAAATTATGAAATATGATATGCCAATACAAATTTATACCTCTAAGTGATACCCTATTGGATATTGACATCAAATGTTCATTGACACTATGATAAGAATACGGCTTTCCATGATCATATACTACATGGCTATACCACTTATAATAAACCCACTACACTTGTGAAGTGTTATATATTATTATTTATTGTAAATATTGTATTACATTGAAATAAAGAATATAGAATATGTACTTAGGATTATGTTTTTATATATAGTACGTTATAGTCTACCAATTCATCCAATGTAATCCTATGCTATATAATTCATTATAATGCAACAATCTATATTAGTAGGCTTATGTGCTAAGGAAATTAGGCATACTAATGCTAATTTTTTGATCTAAAATTATTATGCACTAATCCATATTAATAGGTGATTTATGTTAAATAATGTTTTTAGAGCGAACTATACACATTATCTATATAGTGAGCTATTAATAATATGATGAGCTATATAGGATATGTTTAATAATATATATATTACTAATTGCTATCCTATTGAACACTATGTAATAACATAGATCATTATATTTAATTTAATAGTTTATTATACCCCTTTTATATATATCATCTCAAGAAAATAAATCACCCTATATATATTTACATAGATGTAATATCATGTAACTCTAATAGTGAACATGTCCCTGCTATGTAATACCATTGTATATTATTCAAAATTATACCAGATCACTTGTAAGACTCATATCTCTATTTTAATCAGTCATATATTATTCCATGGTTTTATTTAATAATAATCTCAAAAATTTTCATACATAGATTATGAACTTCACACCAAATTCAAGATACCACCTACCTGGTTAATCTTCTGAACTGGTAAGGCATTATTTGGATAATTTTTGTTTATTTTAGTCTTTCTCATTCTCCTCAACATGTTTCACTAATCTTCCTCCTTTATTCATTTTATGATTTTTCTTTCTTTCCTAATGGATATTACGCTTTACTTTAAAGCTGGCCCTTTATTTTTATTTTTATTCAATAATTCTTTTTATATTTTTTAATTTTATCTTATTTTTGTTTTCTTTTTCCTAAATATAGACTTTCTAATTTATTTTATTTCCTTTTTGGATGCTTTATCTAATATATATATATTTTTTATTATAAACATTTACTAATTATAATAAAATCACTTTATTGCTACTAACTTAGCATAAATAAATTATTTTCAATATGACTAATGTAAGTTAATCACATTTCATCAAAAATGTTAATTAACACATTATTATTCAAACCAAATTAACCAAAATAAAATCACATGAGGTTAATCCCACATGAGCAATAAAATAAGCTAAAACACAACTAACCATGTGTAAATAATTATCTAAATGCACACAACATATAAATGCACTAACATTATCCATTCAATTATGCATACACATGTATTAACTAATGTGGGGTGTGTAGGGTTCTAGCCATTCCTTTTTCATCCTCCATCATATCCATCTACTTCACCCTCTCTAATGATGCTCTCTGTCTGTCAAGCTCTCAGGGATGAGTTTCTCCTACATCCAAATCACAACAAACAGGTAATTTGACCATAACATGATGACATAAATATCATAAAATACTATTAAATAGCAAACCAACATGATTATATGTAAATAATATACATTACAACTAATTTATAGCAATGAAATCATGTAATCAAAGCATTATTCAATTGTCCCATAATAACATATAACTCATAGTTTAGTTAATAATAAACAAATCAAATTGTCAACTAAGAATATCCACATATAATCAAGTAAGTTTTCTTAGTGAGGAAATCACGATATAATGTTAGGGGAATGGTCACATTGGTTGCATGATTATGCCTAGGAATTTTTTATACAAAGGATTATCATGGTAATTTTTTCCTTTCTATATATTTACCATGTTGATTTACTTTATATAGATTGTAGACATCTTATTAATTCCTATATCTTGTATGCTATAGGGATATCAGCATGGATTGGTTACATTGAGTATTGTGTGAAATTTATTGATTATATGTGCATGAGTATGATTTTTAGTGTGTCCTTTTCCAAAGAAGATCCTCTTTTTGGCATGCCATGTGATTCACTTCCTTGCATGTTGTCTCACTAATTTTCATAGTACTAATCTAGGTGTCATCAATTACTATATTTATTCTTATTTTTATGATTTCTATAATAAATCTTTTTATTTTTATAATGCCTATTATTATACTACATTTGGTTCCATTATCTATAACATACATTTATATTATGATATACTTGTTTGGTTCCTATGTTCCCATATTCTATACCATACATCTATGGGGGCATGCTACATGTGTGTGTTTATCATCACTATATTTATTTTTATTAGGGGAATATTTGTTGATTTGAGGCATGATAGTTGTACCTATCTTATTATACCATACATGGAATAATATCCTTATGTTGGGCCTTGCATAATGTTTTCTTTCCTATGCCATATGACACTTGTAATCATTAGAGTTAAACATTGAACATTGAGTTATATATGACATTAATTTATATTTATATGAAATTTGGGGCATGAATAGTTGCCTATCTATGCTATTATGAAGCTTTACATGTAATATTTTATAATAGTTACATGTGTTTAATAGAAATACCAAATTGGTTGTGACTATTTACACTATTATTACACATGGTTATTTAAATATATTATTTTGAGATGAGTGATTAAAAAATTATTATTAAATCCATCACCTCTAAAGGGGAGCATATATCAAGGCATTTTCCAAGAAAAATTGAGCAAATAGAGTAAAAATTTACTCGACTAGTTTTTAGAATACATCTACTTGAGAAATTTTTAATACCACCACATTGAGAAGGTTGTTAAGAAATAGTTGGGTCTATTTGAATAGAGAATTTATATACTTTCTTGATCAACAAGTGGATTGGGTTCATAAAACTCCCAGGGAAGTTTTGGCTATAATTTAGTGCTTGTCATAAAAGTTTTTAATCAAACTAATCAAAATATGAACATTATTTTTCCCATGGTGGTAGCATTAGGTTCAATGTAAAATAGTTATATTTTTCCCTACTCTCTTTTTAAATTAAAAATTCAATTTCAATTTTCAAAAATCAAGTTTATTATTACAATGTTGACTACTTGTAGGAATTGGATTTTTTTTTCAAGAGTATTGAAAAACTTCAGTGTAGATGGACCTTATTTTGAACATCATCCAATCCCCCCACTATAATTATCTAGGTATATAAAGGTGTGTACTTAAATTATTTATATACTTTGATGCATGATTTAACTTATTCACATACACACAACAAATTAGGAGCATTATGTAGACACATAATTTTGTAAAATGCCCTTTTCTATAGTTTCTTTCCTATGTTTTGTCATGATTATTGCATTTGTGTATAATTAATTTTTTTAAGACTTATCATACCCTAAAATACCCCTCATTTAGTCTGAATCCTTAAAAATGCATTCTATACTTATATAATTTCTCCAATTTCTAACATTGAGCCTTTTGTCACAATTCTATGTTGTTACTCGAGCTTGTGAGGTAATTTCACCTTAGACAAGATCATTAGCTCATTGATGTTGTCATTCATTAGTTTGTGGGTCCTTTTACTTTGGTTACACTTAGTGTGACTTAATGTTTTCTTCCAACCATTTCTTGAGTTGGCATAAGTGTGAATCATGTCCTTTGAGATTTATATTTATACCAAGTCAATCCAAGCCATTATATATGCATAAGAGAGATAAATCAAGTATCTTCTATTCTACTCCATAATATAAATTAGTGCAAGCTCTTGCTTTATATTTTGATACACTTGTGATGGATTCATCTTTGTGTGTTACCCTTTCCTACCAAAAGATGATTTCAGTGTACTACATGTAGTTGCATCTTCACATCTAGGAAGAGGGGCTTCAAACCCCTTATTTAAGATTTCATTCACACTTAAAAAAACTACATTAAGGTTTGATTTTAGAATACAAGATACGTGGCTACAATTTCATAGTGGTTTCTCAACCCACATAAATTTTTGTGTGTTGAAAGTAAGTTAGGTCAAGAAGGAATAAGACATAATTTTTGAATTTATACCTATTAGATTAGGGAGTCACATGTATACACAAATATGAAATCCAATGGTCCACATGCACAACAAACTTTAAAACTTATAAAATAATGTAATAGACAACTGTACCATGATATATATGATAATAAAAATAGTTCATCAACAATCTCACCTAATCATGATTAATGTAGGCACTAGTATTGTCCTTGTATAGTGTGAGGCACAAAATTTTCACAAAGGTAGATATAGAATTGCACATCCCATATCCATTATTAGAAATATAGAAAATATTAAGTTGTGATCATTCCATCATATTTTATCCCATTTCAAGTTTAATGATTACTTGAGCTCTCTTGTGTGCTTACTATTATCTTTGTGAATAGAATCTCATGTGAATTCTTGGTAACCTCATGTGTAAAAAAAATTACTATTATTATGAATGCAAATATAATTAAATTTAAATAAGGGATTTATTGGCACACAAAATGACATCAAATAATTAGAACTAAAAAATATGAAATAAAGAAGATTGATATACCTTAACTTGAGGAAGAAAACAAATATAAGGCCAAAAATGTTGGGGTGCTTCTAATAAGTATCGGGAACATCAAGGTTCTCCTAGCATAAACACTAAGAAACATGGGAGATGAGATAAAAAAGACCTAAAAGATTAAGAAGAAAAAAGGAGTACCATAAATAATCAATACATAGACCAATAATACTTAATTTGAATGAATACTTGACAAATAAAAAAACACATTGAACATCTATAAATTAGAACTTAATAAGTCCTTTATAACTTTTTTAGGTGTTTACCATAACTATCTTTCCTTTGTTGCTACCCATATTTGTGTTGGTTTCCAAAAGGTGAAACTATGAAGTGTTACATGGATAATTGAATTTGAATCTTAAAGTGTAGAAACACTACTATTTATGTAACTCAGTGGTTTCCTTATTAAAAATAAATAAATGTGAATATAATAAAGTAAAATTTTGATAGATAAATAATTTATTATAATAAATATAGTTAGTTTACCCTTCTACTTAATTTGACTAGATTATTAGACTTATAACAAAGAAAAATATATTGACCAAGCGTAAAAAATTTGGGGCTCATGAATTTACTTTTATAATTATTTAATAAAATTTTAAATAATTTAAATTTTATAAAAAATAAATTAAAAATATATTTTTTTAGGTTCATAATGTTAGATACTTTATTTATAATTTTGAAAGTAGTTTAAAATATATGAAATCATCTCATACTTTCTTTATACAAATAACATCTATTATACTTCAAATATGAAATATATATACTTAATCCCTCCCTTGAAAATATAAATTATTCCCCATTAACACAATATAAAAGAAAAGAAAAGAAATAATGTCATTTTGAACTCGTTGACATATTTGGAATAAGAAATAATACTTGCATTTATAAAATATGTGGACAAACTCTTGTTTGGATGGGTCCCTCCAATACAGAAGGTGCCAAAATTACTAGTTATTTATTTAATGGACAAAGACATAACCCTGCCCATCGACATCAACATCAACATGATCAATGATCCATTTTATTTGACATTGCATACATACATTGACAAATTCCACAATCAAAACCAATTCAAAATGAAATCCAAGTAGACAACACATTAAGTCTTACCTGTAATGGAGAGAATCCAATTGCTATCTTGGATGATAAGCCTTTCTGTTTATCCCAATTTTGTTGGGGAGATAATTTGAAGAAAAGTGATACTTATATATATATAATATTAATAACAATATATGTAATATTATTTATTATATTAAATTTCATATATAGATATATAATATATTATTACAATATATAATATATATATATATATATATATATATATATATATATTGAATATTTATAATTGTATTAATATTCATATATATATATATATATTTATTAAAATACTACATATATAATTAGATAATTATATATATATATATATAATAAAGGTTTTTTCAAAAACCTATAATGGACATAACAAATCTAGGGTTTCAAACCCATTTGGCTTCATTTCAACTTTAGCGGTGAATGGCTCAACATTGTAGGTGATGGTGAATGGACCAACGGTAGATGGGGGTGGAAAGAATGCACTAGGTGTTGAGGAAACCTACATGAAGGGTTGGAGATTGTCATCCAAAATTGAAAACAAGACATAAATTCTCCTAATGGGAATTACAGTGGAAAAAAAGTCAGGGGAGATGATGGAGGTAGATATATCTGGTAGTGATGGAGATCCCCCTGCTAAAGTTGAGGGACCACTCAACTTTAAAAATCATTTCCCCTACTCAAATCCCTTCTCAAATCTTTCTCCTGCTAAGGGTAAATCATTTTCAGAGGTTGTAAAAAATCATTTGAAAAAATTCAAATTAAAACCCATGGAACTGACTCCCAATAATATATCACTCAAATTGGAAAATGATGCCCTCAACTTGATCATGGTGAATAAAGAGTATTATCTCAGAAAAGGAGTCACTTACTCGTTTGAAAAATTATGGGCCCAATATACAAGACCTAAATCACTGGTTTTCATTACATTGAAAACCTATTTTGAAAGGTAAAGTGGAACTTTATCCTTTTAAAAAAGGGTTTTTTACTACTATTTTTCTTTTCTCTTTGGATAAAAATCTTATTCTTGGGCATCAGTGGAGCTGGAATCAACACTAACTATTTATGAAACCTTGGGATCCATATTTTAATCCCCTTATTAAAACTTTCTATTCTAAACCCATTTGGATCTGAATTTTGCATCTTCCTCTTCATTTTTGGGCTAAAAATTGATTCAATTATATTGGTAACTCCATTGGCAAATTTATATAGACAAATTCAATGGCATATTCATTTTCTCATACTACTTTTGCCAAAATTTCAGTTTTCATTGACATTATGCTTAATCTTTTGGCTTCCATAGATCTGATAGTAGAAGCTCAAGTATGGAGTTAGCTTTTGGATTATGAGGGATTACATTTTAGGTACCGTAAGTATTTTACTATTCATTATCTATCTTTTGATTGTCCTTCTTTTGTAAAATGAAAAGTATTCCTTTGATTGTCCTTCTTTTGAAAAATGAAAAATAGATTTGACTTGGTAGAAGCATTCTTCTTTAGAAATTCTTATAGTTTTTGGTCCAAAGTATGATGGCTCATTGGATATAGAAGAAGAGTTGGATATAGGGCTTGTAGCAAAACACCCTGATGTAGAAAGAGAAAACAAGGAAGAAAATTTACATGATTGCATTCCAGTACCTCTTCAAGATGGTAAGATTTTAGATATTTCTAAAGAAACCATAATTATGATCATCACATCCTCATGTTAAGGAAAAATAAAAAATAATATATTAGTTAGTGAGGATTTTGACTTAAATTTTTATGATTTTATTGAGGGTTTGGGGAATGTTATTTCTCTTGGAACCTATAAGGATGACAGAGGATGGATGAAAGTTTAAAAAAAGAAAAAAAATAGAAAAGTGGAGATCCAACCATCTAACAAGTCAATCTATTCAAGAGGACCCTATAGAAACCTCATGGAAGGTGGAGGCATGGCTTGAATGACTAGAATAAAGTAGATCTAATAGAAGAAGTTTTAGTAATAGATTTATTTTAAGTTTTTATATTTATTTTTGACCCTTGGGGTGGGTCTTTGGCAATGATTTTTTAGATATGTTTTGAATCTATTTTAGATGTTCTTATTCATGTTGTTGTGATGTTAAGTGTATTGTAATATTCATCTATTTAGGCCTGGCTGTGTATTCCAATTCTAGGGTATGGGTCCCTAGTTTAAAAAAATCCACCTTTTACCCTTAATAAAAAAAGAAATTATATATATAAAATTTATTATTATATAATATTATTTAATTATATAGTTATAAAATAATTATATATAAATAATTAAATAATACTATATAATAATAGTAAATATAATTGATGAGATGTGGGTGAGTTGGTAAAGTGACTTGGTGGCTACAAACACCATCAGGTTCAAATCTTAGTATGATATTGAAGGCTGATTATGGTTAATTATTGGTATTCTAGGGCCAATTGTGGTCATTAATGGCATTCTTGGGTTGGTTGTGGCTATTCATTGGTATTCTCAGGTTGATTGTGGTTGTTATTAGTAATTTTGGTACTTGTGATAGATGATCACTTAGGAATTTGGGCCCTCAATTATGTCCTAGATGGAGCTCTAGTTAAAATCATAGAGGTTAAGGATATAAAAAACATCATATATACAAAAAAGTACTATATATAGTACTATATTTATAATATTTATTATTATATAGTACTATATAATAATAAATATTATATTAGAGTAATAAATATGATATCTTTTATTTACTTATTAAAGTAATAATTAATAAATGATTTAACATCAGTCTAGATTAGGATTTTGTGATCATGGTTTCAACTAGGGCTTCTAGTGCTAATCCTTCCTTGGTGGTGGTAGTGAATAAGGTAGAGTCATTCTCAATGAAAGATATAGAGTTGAATGCTAGCATTTTGGCTTGACAGTGGCAGAATGGGAAGTTAGTGATGGTGGAAGGTTTTTAGAGGGTGCAAGATTTGTCCAAGATTGGTAAGGCATTGAAAAATTTGGGAGACTAGAAGGGTAGCTTGAGGGATATAAGGTAGATGTCTTACTCTAATAAATTGGCAAGCCAATTAGCTAAGGTTTTTGATGAATTTGAAGATCAAGCTAGGGTTTCAACAATTGAATCTAGTATTGTTAATTTCAAAAATAAAGTCTTGGAGGAGATTCTAGAAGATGAAGATTGGTTTGTGGAGAGGGGTATGGTCTGTCATTTTGATAGATTTTGGCCATCACTTTCCTATCTTCACTAGTTGCTTTTAGAATCTTGGAGACTGTTGTTGGAAGGCACTATGGGAATTTATCCTTGTGCCAAGGGTTTTTTTATTACGACTTTTGATTATTTGGATGACTGTAAAAAGATTACTCAGACTAAAAAATGGAGCTTTGAAAATCATCTTCTATTCATGAAACCTTGGACTCCTGATTTTAACCCTTTGACAAAAAATCTTTCTTTGAATCCCATCTAGGTGAGGTTGTTGTATATATCACTTTAGTTTTGGTAAAAAACTAGTCTTTCTGTTATTGGCTCTATGCTAGGGGATTTATTGGAAATTGATGCTTCATCATTGTGTTTTTTTGGACTACTTTTACCAAGATTTTGGTGTGTTTAAACATCTCTCAGGCTCTTCTCGATAGGATTGAGCTAAAAGTGCAAGATAGGTGCTGGTCTAAAACCCTTGATTTTGAGGGAATCCCCTTTAGAGGTAGGAATTGCTTTCAGATTGGTCATCTTTTTACTTCCTTTCATAAATCTAAGTATAAACTTGAATCTTCTTGGGGAAAGGAGGCTAATAAGGAACATCTTGTTGTTTTTGTGAAAAGTGATTCACATCATTTATTAGGAGTGGTTTTAGAGATTATTTTGGAAAAGAATTTGGATAAGGTAGGAAAATTGGTAAGACCATCTAAGAATGATGAGTTAGTTTTAGTTTTAAAAATGTATATAAGAGTGAAGTATTAAGAGACAAACCAAAGGAAGGAAGGGGTGTCTTAAATTCAGATTCAGATAAATTGGGTAATGATGAAGAATGAAAGGTGGTTAGAAGTAGGAAAAAAGGTCATCTTATTTCTATATCTCCACTTAAGACTATTAGTACTAATTGCACAGTTAAGAAGGATGCGATAAGTAATTTTGGGTTATCCATTTGAGTTAAATTTTATATTAACGCTAATGTATTTTTTAAAAAACTCTTAATATGCTTGCAATAAGTTGGCTATATGCCTTGATGGTAAGATTGTCAAGCCATTCCATTTTGTTCTTTTGAATATTATGTTTATGGGATAAGGACCTGTATAACCCTGACATTAATCTAAAAAAATAATAAATATTGTAAAATATTATATATAACTTCAATCTAGACCATTTTGTTCTTTTGAATATTATGTTTATGGGATAGGGACGTGTATAATCCTGAAATCAATCTAAAAAAAAAGTTGTAAAATATTATATATTTATAATATTTTACAATATTTATTATTTTTTTAGATCGATGTTAGGTTATATGGGTCCCTATCCCATAAACATAATATTCAAAAGAACAAAATGGCCTAGCTTGACAATCTTACCGTCAAGGAATATAGCCAACTTATTACCAGCATACTGAGAGTTTTTTTAAATACTTCAACATTAAAATCAAAATTTATTCAAACAAAGTACCCAAAATTACTTATCTCATCCTACTGGTAATAAGTTGGCTATATGCCTTGATGGTAAGATTGTCAAGCCAGGCCATTTTGCTCTTTTGAATATTATGTTTATGAGATAGGGACTTGTATAACCCTACCATCAATCTAAAATAATAATACATATTGTAAAATATTATATATATGCATACATACATACATACATATGTGTGTGTGTGTGTGTGTATATATATATATATAATATTTTAAAATATTTATTATTATATTACACTATATATAATTAAATAATACTATATAATAATAAATTGTAAAATATTATATATATATAATATTTTACAATTTATTATTATATAATATTATTTAATTGTAATATATTATTAGTATTATTATTTAATTATTTATATAAAATTATTTTATAATTTGTTATTATATAATAATAAATTATAAAACAGTCTATATAGTTATATATATATATATATATATATATATATATATACATACATACATACATACATACATACATATAGTATTTTATAGTTTATTATATAAAATATTAATATTTTTTTGATAAATCAAAAAAGGAGCTGAGCCCGTCTATTAAAAATATTTACCAAAAACCCTGATAATTCAGGGGAATACAACCAAAATAAATAGTTCAAAGAGATTGAAATTTTGATAAACTAAGTGGCATTATATAGAGCTAAAAAAATATAGAAAAATTAATCTTCCTCAGAGCTAGAGATGACGACTTCTTTATCAACATTACCAACATTATCTTCAATGATGAGATAACCCAAGGAATCTGCCAATCTATTTTCATCTTTGTCATGTAGAAAGGTCAACCTTTCATAAATGGCCTTTAACTTGTGGTGCTACATGATACTATCCTCAGTAATAGCCTTCAAAAGGACCTAGAATTAATCCAAGTGAGTATCCATCATACGACCAAAATGCTTGATATTTTTATGGATGTCCAACAAGTTGCTGACGCTAAAAAGAACCGTCTAAATTCCAATCAACTATACAACTTTGAGGGTATCCAACTTCATATTTGACTACCCAGGGTCCTCTATAGCTTGGATTACTGAGTCTATAGAAGCCATTGTAGAACTACCACCAAGCCAAGTAGAAAGCTGAGCATGCGACAAATTAGTAGCCATCCATTAAGGTAACTTTTCCTCTTTAACACTATCAACTAGAGTCTGTTGCCAAAAATCAAGGGCCTCCTTAGCAAAAAAATGTATTTTCTTATCCAACAAATTCCCCATCTTTAACAGTGCAGCTTCAAATCATCCACAAGACCAAGGAAAGAATTGTGGACATCCTCCAAAGAAAAATTGTGAGATAATTTTTCAATCATTTTGTTGATAATATTAACAATAGTCTCCTTACCTTTACTCTATCTGGTGTGCTTGTGGCTCAAGCCACTGGAGGGATCCATGATGCCAAGATCACTACCACTAGAATTTTGATGCTACTTGTGACTAGAAACAATAGCTAAGAATGAAAAGAAATGAAGAGGGGAGAGGTAAATGACACATGCTAAGTAATATGTGGGATGAATGTTATTATAGCTCATAATTGCCTTGAGCTGTCAACTAGAATTAATTAAGCCTCATGAGAACCCATTCTCAATGCCACTAAAATTAATGATTTCTGTCATTTATTTCACAATGATTAAGATCATACTTCATAATCTACCATGATTTAAAGCCCATTGAATGGGATTGGGGGCCACCTTCAAATCATGATCATTAGTGTTTTATATCACCCATTCATTAACAAATAAGTTTGCTAATTAATTACCCTCACAATATATGTGGTTTAGGTGAAAAAGCTCCAATCTATCCCAAAGGTTGTAGCAGTTTTCCATAATGTTGCTAATGTTCCAATTATTAGTATTTCCTATAACAATGGCTTCAACTATGATTTGAGAGTCTCCTTCAATGACAAGGTTGAGCTAGTTTTTTTGAAAAGTGATAGTAAGACCTCTCCAAAGAGCTTTGGCTTCTAAAAAATTATTGGTACATTTGCCAAGAGCCTCTATCCAATCAAGAACTTGCCTTTAGAATCTCTGAAAACACCACCAACACTAGCCCATCCAGGATTGCCTTTCGTAACACTGTCAAAATTAAGCTTTATCTTGTGACTCTTGGGAAGGGTCCAATTGGCTTTTCTACTTTTTTTAAATTTGCTTCTAACCCTATTATCAGGGAATAATAAATTAATATATTATTTATAATTGTATTAATATTTATATTCATACTAATATTTTATTAGTAAATATATAATATATTTTATATATTATTTATTAATTATATATATATATATATAATATTTTATAATTTATTATATAAAATATATAATATATTAATATACTATTTATTTATAATTGTATATGATTATAACATATAATATGTTATATGAATAATATATTATATATAATATTTTACAATTTTATTATATAATATGTTATTTATTTATAATTGTATTAAATATATATACTTATTAATATTTTATTATTGTATATGATTATAATATATAATATACTATATGAATGATATATTTTATATAGTATAATAACATTATATATAATTATATATATATATATATATATATATATATATGATAGGTAACAATTTTTTATCAGAGTGTGGATTGGCCTGGGATATAATCAGGGCCCCAGATTTCCATGTGATTTATTAACCACTTGAATACTACTTGTATATCAAATATTATCAAATGTATAACAACTATTAACAATAATTACCAACAATGGCCACTACCAGCCTTGAGAATAATCAATAACCATTAATGGTCCCGATAACATAACCAAAAGTCATAACCAACCTCATATGCCTTTTTTGAGATTTGAACATGGGTGGAGATTGAAAAAACCAAACCACTTAACTAACTCACCAACATCTCTTTGGCTTAAAATATTAGGTAATATGTTTTATTTAACTAGATATGGAGTTGACTGTGAAGATTAATCCTAGCCATGGACTATGGACTTATCTCATTATATTAAACACAAGTTTCAAGCCATATACCAATGTTGCATTAAACACTGAGCCAACGAGTCCATTTCATCAGGTACTCTTATGACTAACCCATTAGATCCCAATGTGGGAATGACATTATAGAGGTGGTCATTCTAGAGAATAGACCCCAAGATTTCCCACTTATATCACTCAACTCACACACCTCTAGACTATCCCTCATGAGTTTTATATATATATATATATATATATATATATATATATATATAATATTTATAACTAATATAAATATATAAGATTTCATAATTTATTATAAAATATATAATAATAATAATACAAATTTATAATTAATAAATAATTTAAAAAATATCATAATTATATATTTTTTAGAATTTTTATTTGTGCATATTTTAATTGTGAAATATGGAGAGAAACCCAAAGTGATGACTTATATTCAACATTTCCCCTTATAAACAAATACTTACAATCATCAAATAATGACTAAAACATACATAAAGTAGAAATCTAAAAAGAAAAAAAATCTAATTATCAATGTAAACTTTTAAATTAACATTAATATATTATATAATATAAATTATAATGATATGATATATTATATAATAATATAAATATAAATTAGCATAATATTATTATATATTCTATAATATATAATATATTATATATTAATATTTAATAATATATCTACTAATATATATAGAGTTAATTCACTTTTTGTACTAGACTTTTGTATATTATATACTCCAAATTTATAAATTTAAAGTATATAATACACAAAAGGTATAACCCTATAAGTATAAAAGGTGACATAAGTTTTATTGTTATGGGTTTTAAGTAATAATTAATTAAAATAAATAAATAAATAAAATAATAATAATAATGGGTTGTAAATATTAGAGTTAAATATGTGAAAAATAATCCTTGAGAGAGATTTATTCGATTATTCCTTCCCCTAAGAGATCATCGATACTTGTAGTTTTTAAGATGGGAGAAGATCTTTTTAAAAAACACTTGTTTTAAATTGTTAATAATGGCCAAAGTGGTAACTTTTGGACTGATCTGTGGGAAGGGCACTAGTCAATCATTACTCAATACCCATAATTATTCCTTGTAATGAATGCGATGCATGAAAAAGCATGGATTAAGATTGTTCATTATTGTAGGGATACTAATCATTCTTGGGAAATTATAAAGTGATGGATATCCACTCTTGAATGTCTAGTTCAAATGGAAGAGAACAACTATCATAAATTAACAAGATTTTTTGGCATGCCCTCTTTCAATGTCCTCAAAACTAGATGTCTTGGCCTGGGGGAAATCTCTGCAGGTGATTACATGATTTATACAGGTTATAATTCTCTAACTAGACATACTTCTCATCTGCTTAAAGATATATTTAGTCATCTTTGGTAGCCAACATTAAGGCCCAAGGTAAGTTTTTTTGTATGGTTGGTTTTAAAGAGAAGAGTTCTAATTGGGAAAACCCTAATGAGATGTGGTTTATATGGTCCCTTTATTTTTTTTTTGCTTGGTGGATGAGGAAACCATATCTCATTTGTTTCTCCACTACCCATGGGTGGTCTACTTGTGGAAAATTTTATCCCATTTGTTTAGTCTTTAATGGGGGAATACTTAGTCATTCGAGCAGCTCCTTAGAGAATGATAGAGACACATGACCAATAGAGTGCTTTGGTCTAGAATCACCCTAATGTTGTGGAACATTTGGAAAGATTGGAATCATAGAATTTTCCAATAGGATAGAAGAGATGCAAATTATGTTTGGGATAAAATCAAAATCAACCGAGTATAAACTATCAAGCATAATATTGGATTGGCTCAAATTCTAATGTTAAAATTGGATTATTTATGCCACTAATTGTCTATGTAACCTATTACATAAAAAATACCTACTTTTTGATTAAAAAAGAAGGCTCACATAGATAGACTCTGGACAATGCCACCAACTAAGTATGAGAAGGTGAATATGGATGGTGCTTCAAGAGGTAACCTATGTTAGACAAGTATTGGAGCTATTAGTAGACGATTTAAAAACTCAGTAGCGTCCCTTTTTGTGAAAAAGGTGGGATACATAACTAATAACTTAGTAAATATTAAATTTATCTACAAAGGCATGAAAAAAACTTTGAAAATAGGGTGGCATAAACTTCAAATTGAATCTAATTATAAGATTATTCTAGGAGTGTTATTTGATCTAGGGGTACATCCTATAAAACTGGCTATTTTTTAGGGAGATGGAGAAAATTTGTAACTTGTAGTATAAGTTTTAGGAGGTTCAGTTCATACATGTTCCTAGAGCAAAAAATAAAGTAACTGATAGATTAGCTAACTGGGCTCTAGATAATCATAATCTTATATGTTATCGCTTACCTCCTTTTTGTTGGTTATCCAAGTTGGAAAGATATTTGAGAATCATTCTCAATTTAGACTTGTATCGATGAATGTTCACATGTTTTCCTTTTTCTTTATTGTCCAGGGTTAAACTATTAGCTTTCAAGCTTAACACATTAGAATATGTAATCTTTAAGTTTTTTATAATATTATTTTATTTAAAAAAATAAAAATAAAATACTAATATATTATAATTAATATATATATATATATATATATATATATAATATTTAAATTAAAATTATATATATATATATTTATAATAATTTATATTAATATATATAGTATAGAATATAAGAAAATGATAGGTCTAATAGTGATAGATTTCATGTGAACTACGATTACAAATTTATACACTCTTTACAACATTCTTTCATAATTTATACTTTTGGGACAATTTCTAGATTATTAGTATTTAAATATTTTATTAAAATAAATTAACTTAACTATTATTATTATATTTAACCTAAAAATTGACGATGGCTATTTGACTGTGTGAAGTTGGGAAAAATAATTGGGACTTCTTAAAGTAATGGACCTATGGTTTTATAAATGTCCACTACAATGATTACCATTGCCATTACTCCCCCAAAATCTAAGCTCTAAGGAGGAAGAAGCAAGCCTTTTAAACATAGTGATTATAAGTGGCACTATGTCCCCTTTTGGCTTTACCTTTGTGGGAACCTCTTTCAAAATTAAATCTATTTTTGGGATGAAATCCTAAGCACTTTATATCCAATTTAAGTTTGAATAATGATTAATTGTCAAGGTTATGAGTGATATCAGGATTATCTAGTGAAAGAAGTGTGAAAATCAAGTGCAAGGAATTGGATTATTTCTTCAATTAGATGCAAGTAAAATATACATTTGCATTCAAATTATTAATCCATTATATTTAATTTACATAAATATCTATGAAAGAGGTGAGGATAATTATTTTGAATTAAACATTTAAGGGTGAACAAAATCTGCTAAAAGGATACTATGCTTTTTCCTATTAGTGATTGGTTTTTTTAATGCAATTTTTGCTTGGGTTAGGGCCTTCTTAGTGGGTATCAAATATATATTGAATAAAAATGATATTTTAGGAACATTGAAATTTATGAAAATTATTTTAAATTATTATAAAATAAATTTAATTATTTCACTGATAATTTTATATTAAATTGTAAAAAAATAAAAAGCTCACATAGGTGGCATAGTTGGCTAAGGGCTTTGGGTTCTTCCCATTTAAGTCCCAAGGTTGATTCTCATAGCATAGGTTAAAAAGTCTATTCGGTAAATGTGAACCCCATCAACATCCATCAGAGAATTAGTCTCACCTCCTCTTTCCCCAATAAAGGTCTCTAGGTGGAGTCGGAGTGTCCCAATTGAGATTGGGGATACCTCTGGGTCAAAATAAAAAAAATTGTAAAAAAATAAAATAATTGATACATTATAAAAACTAATGTGTAAACATTTTATTTTATCATGAGGCTTAATATTGAAATGTTTTAAGTATTGTTTTTCATATATGGATCATCAATTTATATTAAGTACTCATTGGTACTTTTCCATGTGTTTGCTCTCTCTTTTTTCTTCGTGTGACCCTACTCTCTCATTTACTTTATTTTTTATTTCCTCTATGTGTTCTTGTCTTGCGGATCCAATTTTATCTTCATTTTATACTCATTTTTATCTATGGAAAACAATTGATGATCCACTCATTCTATCCCATATAAAATCAGTGGGATACTGATTGTGTCCCTTTGCTTTTTGTGGGCCCTTCTTCCCTTCCTCTTCTTTCTCGCTCATGTGGCCTTATTTTGTCTCCTTCCATATCTTTTATTACATCAAATTATGTGCAATAGGTCACTAATTCTAATGAGATAATCCTATATGTACAAGGTCTCTTAGATGCATTTCAATAAGAAATATCAAGAGGAGTAAGGTATTAGGCACACTACACAATTCTAACTTTATGCTCTTAAGGATTATTTACAAAGAAGTTCAAAATTTTTAGTTGCATCTTGTATTAAAAGGAGGATTGGGAAAATGTTCATATAGATTATTTCCTAAGGAAAGAAGGTGAAGCCCTATCTCTCATTTGGGTTGGGATTGTACTCACACATATGAGAACTATATTAGCTCTAATTATATGCTTGCATGATATGTAGCTAAAATTCCTTGAGAGGTTTCTTAAGTGTTTTACTTCTGTGTGATTAATATGATCTAAATAAGATAAAAATACACACACACACACACATATACATATATATGTATATATATATATATATATGTATATATATATATGTGTGTGTGTGTATATACACACACACACACATATATATATATACATATATATGTATATACATATATACACACACACACACACATATATATATATATATACATATACATACACACACACACACACACACACACACACACACACACACACACACACACACACACACACACACACACACACACACACACACACACATAGTTTTATCTTATTTAGATCATATTAATCACACAGAAGTAAAACACTTAAGAAACCTAAAATTCCTTGAGAGGTTTCTTAAGTGTTTTACTTCTGTGTGATTAATATGATCTAAATAAGATAAAACTATATATGTATATATATATATATATATATATGTATATGCATATATATGTATATATGTATATATATATATATATATATTAAAATAAAGTAATAATCATATAAATCTGAATATAAAATAGTAGATTGATATTACACTTATTATATTTAAAATTAAAAAATCAATGTAAGAGAGATGCACTTTGTTGATTTCTATTTTTGGTTCCTCATTGTATTCATCACAATCCCTAAAAATGCTTTATGTTTTATTTGTAATAATTTATATTAGGAAATAAGAGCTTAAAAATCACACAGACATTGATAACAAAGCTTAGACCCTTACATAAATTGGTACTATTTAATCTCTATTGGTACTATCATAGTTGAATCTATAAGTATATGCTGGCTCAAACCTCTGTGCCTACACCTACAGATACCTCCTATGTATTTTATCACCCTTGGTCCTATGCAACAATCCTTGTTTTGACCCTAAACTCACTTTCAACATAAAATGACCCTTAAAAAAAGGGTTAGTAAGTTTGGTTGGACAACCCTGACCACTCCCTGATGAGTGACTAAGCATTGTCTACATTTTAATACTCTGAAAATGGCTCAAACTGCATGTATTTATCCCACATAGGTATGTGTGTGTACTTCATTATTAATCTAGAATGGAATGTAATTTTTGGATTTTGACACTTGACACCATGTGCAACTTTGACCTGCATTTGTATTCATAATTAAATTTAAGGCTACTCCTTTGAGTGTTTTAAGAAGTGAATACCTTTGTGATAATGTCTCAAGAGAGTTTTAATTGATTTATCAAATTGATCTTCAAGTACTTACCAAGTTCCCTAGTGAGTGTGACCTTAGGAATGATTTTTATACATAGCCAACTCTTTGATATTTCCCATTATGACCAACCTATGAAACTTGTGTAGGCCAATCTAATGGATATTTCTCAATTTTAAAAATATCCATTGAGTGTTCTTGGACATTAACACCATAGAAAAATGCTTGCAAAAAAATTGAAAAATATGATTATTTTAGGTGTTGTCTTGTGAATAAAAATCAATGATTTGAAATATGACAATAATTTGCTTAGGATTCTAGAAGGTTTTCACATAGATTAGGGTGATCCTAAATATGTGTATTTGGTAAATTTGGTTAACCTAGACAATATGTGGATATAAGAATAGGATAAAGTGTGCACAATAATTAAATGTGTATGAAAAGTCTAAGTATATTAAAGTGTGCCAAACTTGATGTTTTAAAGTGTATAGTACCAAATTTAGGTGCCTAAAATGTCCCTATTTTAGTTTAGTATGAAAACACTAGATTAAAAGGATAAAATAAAAAATTGGTACTTGTTATTAATCATACTTAGTGTTAACAGGTATGCCCCAAATATCCCATTTTCTCTATGTAAAACTTGTAAGGAAAACATATGTAGATTAATGTCCACTCATGATGAAAAATCTAAAATAATATAGGTTATTAAATTATTTGAAATTCAAAAGTCAAGGAAATTGAATACAAGTGAGGGTATGTGAACCAAGCTCTCACTTGTTGAACTCATTTGGAGAATGTTAGTAGGTGAATATGCCTCAAGGTAATGTAACTACTAAAACCATGAATTGAGGAGTGTTAATTCTTCAACCACCATTGTAGAAAGATAAGTGTTAGAAGTTGAGTAAAAATTCTCAATTGATCTACTTTGAATATCATCATAATTATTTTTTGGAACCTCAAAATACATTTTTATGCAAAGGTATAACCCCAAAACAAGTTCGTATGTAAAGGTGGAACCCAAAAATAGGATTGTATGTCAAGGTGGAACTCCAATTTTTTTAATGTATATTAAAACTTTGCATCAATTATTACAGACAAATTTTAGATCCAAAATGATTACATTGTACCATCATTCCCCATCGACACACAACATAAAAATATACATTTTTTACATGAACAAAATTTATGCCCAAAATATGATCCATATGTACCTCAAAATATTATAGAATGTTATCATTTATTTTTCATAGTATTATAGACTACGTATCAATATGTTCAATTTTATAAACTTGATAACTCTACCCAATCTAACCCATATAATTTGTCTTTGAATGTCATAGAATATTCCAATTGTTCTTCATATTTCTCACATATGTCTCATTATATCCAATCTAAATAACATAATTTGATCCAAAGTGTGAAATATCTATTTGTAATAGCCTTAATTTATAAAATAAACACATTATATGCCCCCCTTTTGATATGAGGTGTGAATCCTATTGATATTTTTGTGTGTTAAAAATGTCAAAACATCTTATACCATAAGGGAGACCCACTAATTTTTTGGGAAAAAGGCTTCAAAGTGACTTAGCAAATCCCTAGTGGAAACAAAATATTTGGTGCAATTTTCAACTTTGAAAATTGAAAGTTGTACCTAAACCTCCACTTCCCACTTTTCACATACCCAACGAAAATCAGAGGTTCAATTATAATTTGTAACTTGCATAGTTATAAATTGCAAGTGAAACCCCACTTTCTGCCATTCATTACACCTATGAAAACTAAAACTTTGGCTATACTTTGTAAGTTTTAAAGTGAAAATTGAGTCCCACCTTCCATCGACTACCACATTTGTGGAAACCAAAACTCTAGTTATAATTTGTAACTTGTAAAGTTATAAAGTGCAATCAAAGTTCCACTTTTTGTCAACTACCCTTCTCATGAAAACTAGAAATCTAGTAGCACATTGTAATTTGAAAAGTTTAAAATTACACCTCAAGTTTTTCTTTTACACTTCCATTGCACCAATTCACGTGGAAAAAAGCAAAGGTAAAAATGTAAAGTGCAATTTTGAAAAATTGTAAAATTGCACCACAACTCTAAAAATCCACTTCTCCCACCAATTTTTCTAACCACCAACCTAAAAAACATTTATTATAGGGTTATATTAAACAAATTAGGTCTTTTTTAGGCCATTTTTAACATTTCAAATTGGATAATCAAGCTCTGTATGCTAGGAAGCCAAGTAAACCTTGCCATGCCATAACCCACCAATGCTAAGCAATGCCACTACTTTCATTGACATCCTTATGAAGCATGGTTTTCTCTATTTTCCCCACATTTTATAAAACACATTGATATATTTCTACAAAAAATCTTATTTTTCCATTTTCATGTAAGGTTTTTGCTATGAAACTTGGTGTTTTTTCTATTTTGCTCGCATTCTTTCAAATCTTTCTTGTCTCCATCCTAAAAGCTAGTTAACAAGGAATCATCCAATCATTTCCAAACATTTGTAAGAAACCTAGGGTTTTATAAAATTAATTAGAATCTAGAATATTCCCTTGATATCCTCTACATAGACCTCATAAAAATCCCCATTACTAAAACAACTCTTATACCCCACAAAGATCTAACCTATAAAAGCAACTTTGAGACCCTGTAAAAATCCCCATTGTAAAAGCAAATCCAAATCATTGTTAGAGATTTTAAATACAATATCAAGCCTAAAACATGTTAGATCTTTCATAAAAAATTTCAACTATGTTTTTTAAGTCCAAAACCCAGCAGACTTTTTAGCTATAAATACACAGTATAAATCCTATTGGACTTTTTACCTATAATTACAAGTCCAAAACCTACCAAATATGTAGTTAGTTTTCCCACACCAATTTTTTTAGAATCTATTTATGGAAAGGAAATGAAGTTCAAGTCAAAGGGACTTTATGTCCCACTTAGCCTAGATTCTAATACAAATGAGATCATAGACATATATCAAGGTCACAAAGACCTAGCTGATTTTTGGACTAGAATGAATGTTGAATTCAAGAATGATTGGATTCAAAGCATTTATGACTGTGGATTTCCCTAGGTAGAAATCTTCCCACTATTAGTGAAAAACCTTGATCTTGTGCTCACATTAGTAAATAACTATAATCCTGAGAAGAGGGAGGTGGTGAGTGACAAGGGAGAAAGATTCTGAGCCTAGATATTAACTTCATTGACACCATGTTCCTGATTTCAGAGTATGAGAGTTATCTTGATACAACCCTTGACTCATCTAATAATTTTTATCAAGTTAATAAGACTATATGTCTAAGGGTCCTAAAAAAATAATGGCTAAAAACCTCTTGACCCACATCTAAAAGACTACCTAAAACCCCTTAGCAATAATATACTTCATAGATGAAGTTGGTGACATTATCATACTATTATATAGAGTTACTAGGAACCCAGATGCTAATAACTATCAAGATTGGATATACCAATACATCTTGGTGATCCACCAAAAAAAATAGTATATCTACTAGGCCTAGTTAATCTCTGACTCCATCCACAAACAATTGATGGAAGTCTAAAATATAGGGAAGTTTTACATGACCTCATACATGGTCTACATATTATCAAAGGGAAGGGCATTCCCAAGATTGAACACAATGTCTGATTAGTTCAACAAGGTATTTAACTATTATTTTGACCTCACCCTTGAGGCAAGTAAACAACATTTCAAAAGGGTAAATGATGCATTCATATAAAGCATCATAATTATGTTTGAAAAGAGGCTAGACAGAAGAAGATTCTCTAATGCTACAACTTCTAAGATCACAAATTAGGGATCATATTTAATTCAGTTCCCAACCTATTCATACATTAGATTTGAAGGTTTTAGTGGTTGTATTTACACCCTTCCAAGGTATTTAAGTGATAAATGGGCCCTAATGGAGCTTGTGAGTTAGCTTGTAGAAACCCACAAGTTGTCAAGCAAACATAAGTCAGGGATCTACTTCCCCATTAACATAGGGAGGTATACATGACCTTCCCTATCAAATGCCAAATATTTATATATCAAGATGACTCAAATGACCCTAAGAGATCTTGATATAAGGCCATTATATGATGTGATTGGCCATATTACCAATACATTAGGTATCACCACATATTCCCATGTTCCTTTTTATGAAGATTATTAGGCAGACATACAAGATGAAGAGGAAGTGAGATTAAGAGACTATTCTATGAGGAACCTGGAAGAAATAAAAAATAAAACATGACACAAATACTTGAGGACTTAAAATATGATTAGTCACTAGTTGATAGAGTATATTATGATAATAAAGTCTTTCTCCAACCTCTCCCACTAGTCAGGTGGTCTATACCTGAGTCATTCTCATTGATGGATAGAACCACCTAGGTAATAAATAGAATAATAGACTAGATAAGAAGCAAAGGGGTCAAGATTACTAATGAAACCTTGAGTATCAATGAAAAATTAAGAGAAGTAAAGGAGAAGGGTATGTTGACAATAACAGAGGGATATAGTAGTGAAGCCCAAGTAGATTAGGTGGGTAGGCTAGTTATGTCCCATAAAAGGAATAAAAAATAAAAGGATAAAAGAGGTCCATACAAAATTTAAGAGGTAAAAACACAACAAATAGATAAATTAATGTCAACTACTATTGAGGACATAACTGATGCTCAAATGGCACAAAGATTTCCCCCTCTTATCTCCATTATATCACTAACTATGGTACTTCCTCCTCCTATCTACAATCCATAATCACCTCAAAAAATTTCCCCCTATATTTACACCAACTCACCTATGAAAGTGAATCCATTATCAATAGATAAAACAACAAAATTAAACACTCAGACTCCACTTTCATTTATCTCTTATGCAATGCCTTCCATCTCAACCCCAAAATCCATCTCCACTCTGTTAGTCACTAATACCACCCAATAGTACATAGTTGTGGATTCAATCATCTTGAATATAATCCCATTAGCCATACCAACCATTGGGGTAATTAATGCTTAATTCTCATATTCCATCACTTTTCCCATTTCATCTAATTTGAGTGTTCCCACCACCTTGATTGATTCATTTTATGCCCTAGATTTCACATTTCCATAGGTTCCCCTATTAAAAATCCCCATGCCTACCCCTCCACATGTGTCACTTTTAGCTCCCACACCCTTATTAGGCACATACATTTCCACTTCACCCATTTAAACACCCATCTCCTCCATTCCATTAGTAACCCAAGCCCCCATGTAGGAGGTAGAGATAGAGGGAATCACTGATACAACTATGGCCATTCAACCTATAAAAGGGGAAGAGATTTACAAAACATCAACTAAAGATTTAGAAATAACATAAGTGATAGATACAAAACTTGTCACAATAACCACTAGTGTAGTAACTTCAGTTTTAGATTCATATATGATAGTACCAGGTTTATAAGATGCCACTCTAAGCTAGCTAGTACAATCAATAGGGAATAATTGGAAATAAATGGTGTCACCCAACACATTGGACTTTGGTCTATTAGAGGCATCTAAAATATCAAATGTAGGCCCTATAACCATATCCATGATATCATATGATTTAGTGGGGGGGAGATAGATGGAAATTGTAGTCCCCTCACTAAATAAATAGAAATAAAATCTAGTGGTGGGGAATTATCAAATATCCAAAGTGTACTTAGGTCATCCTACAAGAGAGGGAATAAAACATGATATTCAATCAAGTATTATCTCTTTTTTTGAGAATATGGATAGTGAAAAAGTCATAAAGGATGAATTGAAGAATAAATTTCAAGAATTGATAACTTCTCTAAAGAAGTTTATAGAGCCAGTGGCTCAACCAACTCAGTTTCTTGCTCAGTTCCCCAATAAAGAAACACTTAGAGTAGTGAAAGAGATTAGCAGTGTGGGATGGGCCATAAAATACTTGACTGAGGAGTTTATCATGAAAGGAAATAGAGTAATTGAGATAGCAATGGATATTACAAGACTCTGAAAGATGATCAAACATCCTTAAAATCAAACATAAGAAAATATGAAGAAGAGATTGAAAGGTTGAATCTATTCTTCCCAAAATTTCAATATATTGACTTGATTGAGACTGATACCCTCATTTTAGAAAAGATATTGAAAAATAATGCAAATCATGAGGAGATGGATAGGTCAGCCCATTTTCTAATCAAGATACTCACTAAGAGTATTAATAGGGCCAAGGCTATATGTGATAAGGCCATAGATATAATCTATGACATTGAGGATTTGCTTAGTAGATTTTCATGTGAAGCAACATATCATCAAGATCAAATACTTTCAGTTTAAGAGGTTTAGGACAAGTTTAAAGAAATGATCAAGAGAGAGTTAATATGAGCTAAAACATTCAACTTGAGTTTCATCCATTGATTCATCAGGTATCACAATACACTAGATCATATGGGGAAAGACACTCAAGTATACAAATCTGCATCTATAAAACTCTCTAAAATAATGGCATAATGTGAGATAAGCAACCTATATTCACTTGGTCGTAATGAATATTGCCTCTTAGAGGTATTTCAAGGATTTGATGCTTACATTGAGAAAATACAAGCAAAGAAGTACAAGGAATATTTAGAGGTTATGGTTGTAGATTAAGTCTTTCAATAAAATACATTATGTAAATTACATTTCTTTATTGTAAGAAACATTATAAAATTTCAAGTTGAAAATCGCAACTACTATTTTGGTATCTCTTTTTGAGAAAGTGCCACTTGTAATTTTCACATATCTTTTTGATAGTCTTTAATTTGCAAAATTAAAACTAGTAAATTTCACTTTCCCTTTTTTGACAAACTCGGAGTTGATTAAATTGCAAAAACTCATGTTGTAATTTGCATTTTTAGTTTCTTCAATTTAGATGACTTAAAAAGTTGTAAAAGTCTCAACTAAAAAATACAAATTAGGTTTTGCAAGTTATAACCTAAAATACCTAAAAGCATTCAAATTTTATAAGTGATAGTTTATTTTGGCACCTCATTCTCTGGAAAAGATAACAATAGTTGAATTAAAGATAAAGAGGATGTTTGCATGAAGATTCAACAGATTTTTCCATGCCTCTAGTACTTGTTGAAGTTCCCAATAGTTGCATGCTTTTATTCTAGCTGTCTACCTCACTAAGGATGCCATTCCAAATTGAAGATCACACCATTTGCATGAGGTTTTCTAGATTTTATTGCTCTTTAACTAAACATAGGGTTTTCATAACTCCTCTTTTCAAGAGAGTATTTTGTATAAATAGGGGTACCATGACATAACCCATCTAATCTTTTTTTTTTTGGAGAAATTATTTTACATTTTAAATAATTGATCTACATGCTGTAAGTTTGGGAATGATAATAGATTGAAGTCTTACCTTCCTTATCTGTGCCTTCTTTGGTTATGTACGTCTATTTGTCAAGTTTGTGAATGATTTATTTCTTGTTTTAGTCACACAAATTCATTTGTGGTATTATTTGTTCCCTTTTGAAAAATTGTTGATAAAAATAAAGAAAATATGTTCCTTATTTGATAAAATTTGTATATTACCTTTGATCTCATATTTGTGCAAGAGTGTGCTTAAATAAACTCAACATATTAAACATTCAACTATGTTAAAATAAAGAAAGAATTAATTTAAACTTTATTATTTGGTGCAATCACTATTTTTACAATTTTTGAAACTCATTCTAAAACTCTTTTCCTCACAAGTCAAACCCTAGTTAGGAGAAAATCACTAAGAGGTAGTAGTTTTATGTGAACTAGTCATATACCAATTGCACCAATCCTACTAAAAGGAAGTTGGCCTTATCTGGAGGTTCACCTAAATTTTACAAGGTCTCACATCTTAGAGGTGATCCCATTGTGTCATTATATTTCCCATAGTTTGTAACTCATACTACATAACACACTACCACACAAAGATAGGTGCAAAATCTAAGTGATAACAAAGCCTATGAATCACTCATCTCAAAATAATGAGTTATGTACACTATGAGTTATATATAAAAATGTAATCGTGTAGAGTGTGTATTAAAACATGATAAGCTATTTCATTATATTAAAATCTAATCATTTAAGTACATATGGAAAATACAATATAATACAAAGGGGCATACAAGTGTCATGTCAAGTAGATATATCATTTAAACGCCCATAAATAATCAACATAATAGATGCATGATAAAAACTATGACATCACACACAATAGAGTTATGTGTGATATAAATCACCACACAAAGCTTGTCAATGGCCATATATTTAACCATGCACATGCACACAATATCATGATCATGAAGCACACACACACTCAAGACATGACATGAGTTTGACTCAACTCTTACTAGACATGAACATGAATGGCTATGACATGGATTAGATGATCCTTTGACACAATTGATGTTTGACATGAAAATACATAATAAATTTACTCATAGAACATGTAATATAACCAATAAATGATCTCATAATGTAATAATCATCAACATTAAGCATATGAACTTAATAAACCAATGAACATAATGCACCTCAAACATTTTTACGATTGAGGAACTTAGATTATTATCTAAAAGGATCATCTAAGTTATGATACATTATGCCCATTATTTATACCATACCCTATACCATGTCATTAACCCTTTGTTAGATAGTTATTTTTACCTAACCCTGACTATCACATTTGGCCTTGGTTTGGATCCATTTTTAATTTAGGAATGTTTAGTGGTTGATGACAGATTTAGTTCCAATAGTTGTTTCAGAATCAAATGTTTGAATGGCAGTATATGAAAGTAGTGTCATAATGGTCATATAAATTACATCTTCATTTGTTGTTATATTCCCATGTCATATTACTAATTATAACTGTCTGTGGCCAAATTAGTACCATTAACCCTTTGTTGTTGTTTCCTAATTATAACCACTTATGCAAAAATTAGGAATCACACCTTTAGCATGCATTACCACATCACCTTGCCATTATTGTTACCATACCTTGTCATTTGCCTATACCTAAACTTATTGGTACTTAATTAGATGCCCTTTGTGTAAGTGTAACTACAATGACTTGAGGTCCATTTGGACTATGTAGGAAGCACTCAATTCATGTTGAGGTTAGCTTAGTTTCCCCTTTTCCATGATGTCACCTTTTTATGAACAATTTAAGGATAAATGCTCTTATCATTTTATGAACATGTTTAAGCTATGGTTTCATCATTTTATGAGCAATTTAAGTTTACAATCTCTCACCATTTTTATGAGTAACCTAAGCCACACTCTCACCATTTTATGAGTTGGATCATTTTATGTTTTGTAATTCTTAGTAGAGTTGAGATGCCTAAAAAATTTCAGAAACATTTGTAATAATTCAAAAACCCTTAAACATTTGAAAGACCTTCAAAAATTCTAAAAATCACAAAATCATGAAAATTTGCTTAGAATTTTCATGCGAGATATAAGTCCACCAATGTTTTTTGGGATGGGCCATCTCATATTCTTAGTTTTATTTATAGGCCACCTTATTCTTTTTCCTCCCATTTTTTGAGAGAACTACATCAACCTAAGGTTTGCACATATTACATAGGCTGCACTTAGATACATGGGCTATCTCAGGTTAGCTCGGTTTACATCACTTCACGTTCCTTTTTTTTCAGCTATTTAATTTCCTTAAGGATTATAGGACTTCTATCTATTTCAAAAGTAACCACTTGTCCTTTAGTTTCCCCATCCTTATTGGCCTTCGCCTATGCTCTCACCATTTTATGAGTTAATGTTGTGAGCATTGTGTGTTCAAAATTTGATGTAATAATGACCACTTGGATCCTTTTACACTTTCCATTTTATGATAAATTTATATTTGAATGCTATCTCTATTTTAGGAGTAATCATTGCCAATGCTCTCACCATTTTACAAGCTTATTTTCATTCCAAGCCATAGATGTAGTAAATTCTATGAATTACCAACTCAAGTCGTTAGTAGATACTTGTCTCTTATATTTTAGTGTGGTTTTAGACTAAACCACACTAGTGCTTGTGAGATTTATTTGTATTGATGATTTCATGACTATGAATGCCTTCTCCCTCTTTTCTTATGCACTCACCAGTTTAAGAGACCATTCCCATTTTCCTTTACAAGTCATTCATGTTTTCTATATCATAATTTTCTTATATCCCATAACCTGAGATAATTACATTTATCTTGAAGTTCATGTTGGATCTTGTGTCCATGGAACTATGTAGACAACATCCACTTGCCTAGTGCATCTGGAGTTAACTCAACTACCCCTTCCTTTTTTATATTCCCCCAATTTTATTTATCTTATTTCATTATCTCCTATAGCCTAGGGGAAATGTTTGTTCATTTCTTATTTGTGTCAGTGTATCTTATAACCTAGGGAAAATGTTTGCCATCTCCTTTCTATCATTATTCCCTATAGCCTATGGGAAACTATTAGTCTATTGTTCTTATTATGTTATTTTACCTATGTCATTGCTACCTAGCTTAGGGGTCACCCTATTACCAAAAGTGACACCTCTATTTAACATGCATGAACAATTTATATTTTGTTTGTACTAATATTGTGATTAATCATTGTTTTTGTATTGTTGTTTGTTTACCTTTGTGAATGTAGAATTAATTTGCTTATTGTAATTTTATTTACTTTAGATTGTTTATTTATATTGATTATTTGGTTTTATTTTTTTATGGCTTTGTTTTTTTTTTAGATGTTCATTTTTTTATTTTATCTGTCTCTATGTGTTTGTTTGTTTTGTCTTGTTAATATTATTTTTTTGTTTATAGTTGTGTTTTATTTAGTTATTGTGTTTTTTTGTGTCATGTTTGTTTGTTTGTTTTATTGGTGTTTTGTTGTTTGTTGTTTGTTTGTTTCTTTATTTAATTTTATTTAGTGGTGTTTTGTTTTTTGTTTTTATTTATTTGTGTTTTATTGTTTGTTTTTATTTATTTGTAGTCGTATTGTTTGTTTATAGCTTTGTTTATTTGTGTTTTTTAATTTATTTATTAGTTCATTATTTGTGTTTATTTGTATATGCTTATTTGTTTATGTTTTGTTATTTATTTATTTTTTATCTATTTTTTTATTTATTCATTTCATTATTGTTTGTTAGTTTTTTTACTTTGCATTTTTATTTCTCGGTTGTTGTATGATTATTAAATTTTGTTTACACTTAAGTCTTGATTATCCATATCATGTATTCGATTGGGAATATTTATTTGTAGTCTTGCACTTGGTTTATTTTTTATATTTAAAATTGGGATTTGATTTTTCATGTTTTATTCTTAGGTTGTTTATATTTACATTTAAACTAAGTTTTCCATGCTTAGTATATATATTGTCATTCTAGTTGTTCATGACTATAGTGCATAATATCACAAGCTAAATAAAAACTAGGCACATAGAGTCTATCAGATCAATGCTATGGCAATACTTCTCTGATATATCAAACCCAACCAACTACCCAAACACATGACTAAATCCTTAAGTAATAAACAAAGTATACATGATTTATATATGTTTATACAGATGTGCATATCTAAATAAGCATACATATGAGTCATACAACATAATAAAATGAACAAGAAACATAAAATCTCATAAACATGGCATAAATAATGAATGAACAAAAACATACATGAGCATAAACATTAACAATGTTAAACATCCACAATGTTAATCAATGCTACTCAATGTTAAAAATGAGATAAATAAGATAAAAACATGGCATCTTATATATATTATATGAATATCATATACATGTACATCAGCCTTGAAGGACCCAAAACTAAATGTCAATGTGTCTCAAATGTCATAATATATATATATATATATATATATATATATATATATATATATATATATATATATATATATATATATCATAATGGTGTCTCAAAAGCACATCAATATGCTAATATAATAAAAATAATAACAAAATAATGCCAAAATTACAAAATGCCAAGATCCATATGATCAACTATGGCTTAGTGTGTCCATAAAACCTAAGGTTAGAGGTAGACCTAACAATATTGAAGGTCCTAGTGGTGGTGGTTGTGGCTGATGGATAGACTTACCTGAGGCACCTGAAACATAAGTCCTAGTTTGAAACTAAACAGATCTATTGACTCTCTTCTATGCATCCCATAACTTAAATGTTGTAACTTGTTGATCCCTAAAAATGGTATACTCATAAGCTCACCATTCATATGATGCCTCATCCTTGGCCTGAAGGTACTCCCCTACCATCCATAAGAACTTGACATTTGTAATATCTCCCTGAGGCTTATCTTGATCTTGCCTAAGCCCATGAATGATAGATAGTGCCTAATCGCACTCACTAATGCCCTGATCCATCTCTATCATGAGATAGCCATTAACCTATACTAACCTATCTATCTTAGCCTTCAACTAGGATACCTTTGACTAAAGAAGTGTCATATCATCATCTCTCATATCTAAAGTTCTCTATAAATCATCTAACTATCATTATAAACCTACAACCTCTCACACATAGGAAATGATCTCTTTATCTAACATGCCAATATATCTACCTATCATAGCCATGCTAGAAGGCCTTGTCTAACCTAGATCCACCTATGTGCTAGAAGGTCCTGCCTAACCTATATCTACCTATGTGTTAGAAAGCCTTGCCTAGCCTAAACCAACTTGTGCCACTATAATAACTGCCATGCTAGGATCTAACACCATCAAATATGGACATCCATCTCCATCTCTACCATCATCTCCTCCATCTACACCATTGTCATCATCATCCCTAACCTCACCATCGCTATCCTACTAGGTTTGATTGCAATTACATGATGTATTGGATTTCATCTCCTCTATATCCATGTGCACTTGCCCCCTACCAATACTATAACTATGAACCTTAGATGGCATACATGTATCTACCAATGTATATAAGTTGGAGTGAACCTTACATTTTCACTCATCTTACGTATGCCTAAACAACCTATTGTACATTAATATAACTAGTTATAGCCTCACTCCATGGGATATTAAGAGTATCCTAACTGATCTCTCATGTAACATGGGAAAACCATCTTGGTCCTTTAAGAACATCTTGTGTATAGATAAACTACCAAAGTACCCAATTAGGGTGACACTCCTTAATGATATGGGACTGTCTCCTAGGTAGAAATCATCTAGTAGTCATAAATAACATATACCAATCATCTCTAAACCATTATAATTGGTACACAAGTTATGGCCTCCAAATGAAAAATTGTAGTGTCAGATCATCAAACATCTAATAATAGAATGGGATATCCCCCTATGATTGTGCCTACTAGCTCTTGTCTAAGCCCAACTATATTCCAAAGGATCTTTGAGGTCATGCACTTTGTGCATCCCTACTAGTTTCTCAATCAAGATGTGATCCAAACCTCAGACCATTAGAAGAGTGCAATCCTTGATGTTGCATCTAGCATGGTACACTATCATATGGAGATCTCTATAAAGTTATGCCAAAATAGTTAGTCCCTAGGTAAATCTTTTATATTCCTCAAGCATGATCTTTACTATAACTCTTATGCCCATATGTAAATACCAACCACTCTTATTAGGCAAAAATACGTCATTAATAATGGCCATGAGAACAACTTTCCTATTAATGAGAGCTGGTGGTGACAGATCCCTAGTAGGCAAATCATCTAGATGAATGTATAAGTATCTATGAGGCCTATATTAACCTTCTCATAAAACATGGGGATACCTTGATAAATTCACAAGTCATCAAAAAGTGCCTACTATTGTGCCAATGGTGTCTAGAGTATTCATCATCTATACATCAATAACTTGAGGATATGTCAGGTATCCTCAAGTGTCATAGTAGCCTCTCTAATAGGTTGGTGGAATATGGATGTCTCACTATGCCAATACTCAACTAACACACTCAAATATACCTAATTGACCTAGATGATTGGCATTCATGCCACATCATGAAGATCTAGTGCCTATAAGTAACCAACCATGTCCTCTATCCAAATATACAGGGTCTATAAATAGTGTGATCATCACTCTTGGAACATAAGGATAACTAATGGCTCCTAAAATCAAATAAAATTTAGCATCAACCTAACTATATGTAGTTACTTGAGCTTAAGCCTAACCTATTGATTCTAAAAGACATTTTACCAGAGGTTAGACCCCTTTTGAGCCCTCAAACTAGCTATTTTTGGCTTCTAGGGTGAAGCCAACATTTCCTAAAGGACAAAACCACCATTTAGGTGATATTGCATAGTTTTTTAGTGATATCACTATTTTCATTTTCATAAAAATGGCGACTTTGCCTAAAAATGGGCAAAATCACAATTTTAATGATTTCCAACCACTTTTAGTGTTATCATCATTTATAGGGATGGTGACTTCATATGAGGTTGCCTTTTTCCTTAGAAAATACATTGTTTACCCTAAAACATAAATGGTAATTTCACCATTTTTTGACTTAAACCATGTAATAAATGTAATAAAATTAGCATTAATGACATAATTGTTGTTACTTACTAATGACCCATCATGTGGTGGCCACATGTGCTTCCTCACCTACTCTAAAACATGATGTCTATCTCCTCTATAGGCAATTTCTCTTATCTCACTTTGAAAAAAACCAAAGTTAATAAATCTAATGGGTTAGGGTGAAAATGATTTTTTTCACCCCAAGGGTAAATATATAGCTAAAAATGTTGAATTTTTACCCGTAGGTCTTATATTTCATTCTACGCGCTCCAAGAAGTGTATTTTTCACATATGGGGTCTATTTTTCATGTCATTTGATCCTACATGCCCTATTTTTTGGTCGTATTATAACCAAATCATGTTTTTGGGCCTCCCTTGAGATCCATTTAACAATGTTATTTTTTACCTAAATCCCATGTTTATTTGAATGTACATCTTTGAACTCACATTTAGACTAAAAATGTGTTTTTATCCTTTACTAGATCATCACAAATATATTTTATGGATTTTTTGCATAAGATACCCTTACCAATTTACCCCATTATAGCAAATTCTTTTTCAATCGATTAATAATGTATCCTAACTTTCTATGGAAAACTCATTTTAAATCATGTGATTTAAACATGCGAATGATTATAATCACCTTTGGGAAAACCATTTTATTTTTGACTAATTTTATGATTATATCCACATGTGGGAAATCATTATTTTTGCATCTTATGCTAATGATTATAACCACCTTTAGGCAAATCATTATTTAGGTGGCAAGTAACAAAGAATTATTTAAGATGTTCTTTAGGGTTGCCCTTGCCTTTGTATTTGTCAAATTTAGGTAGCTCATAACCTAGAAAAAATGGTATTTGTAGATATTCCATGTTGAATGGATAAGAGCATATTTCATCTAGTTTGAATTTATTTGTTTATTTTCTAATCTATATAGCTTGGATTGAATCTTCAACTATTACAAATTTAGGACAAGGAAGCTAAATGGGGTGGACTATTGTTGTTAAGGTTGTGTAGTCAAAGGTGGATTACCTTGACCAAGGTAGGCATATTGTTAGGGAGATTTTTACCTACTCATCAAACTTTGTTATACATAAGGAACATGTTGTTTACTAGAACCCTATTATTGAAGGTGTTGGTAGTTATATCCTTGATGCATGTACAATACCCATTGTGTAAAAGGTAACTATATCCAAGAATTTACTATCTACTATACATAAGAGCCTTATTGTTTATTGAATACCTATTATTGGATAGGCACTTATTATTGGTTAGGTAGTTATTGGGGGTTTGGCATTTGTTGTTTGATCAACAGGGACTTAACTAATCAAAAGAAGCATGTTGTTAGTTAGACAACATTTATTATTATTAAGGTATATTGGTCTATGGTTATTGTGTCAAGACATTCATTTCCCCCTATTGAGGTGGCATAGTGTTTTACCCTTGTTGTAGTGGTAAGTTAGTATGTTGTTGGTTCATTCCCCTTATTGAATACTCAATGAAGTATCTAGTCAAGGAGTGGAGGTTACTTGTTAGTTTTGAGAAGTAGGCATACCTATCCCCTATTATTGCAATCCACTTTTGGCATTATATGGAGGAATATGTTATGAGTAACTTAAAGATAATTTAGAGCCACTTTGGTTTAAATTAGAATGTAGTTGTGTGCTATCCATAACATTTTGAGTGAGTTATTCCATTTGATCACTAGTATCTTTAGTTAATATAAGGGCATTAAACATGTCACCAACGAGTGTGATTTGGCTAAATGGGTCTATGTTTTAGTGTGTATAACTTAAAGCATCTATTTATTGTCATATTGATGGAGTTATCTCAATAATCAACATGTTAGAAATAATAAAAATATTTTTGGAACAAATTATGTCACATTTTGATGATTGACACATTTCATATCAACTACTATGATCCTTCATCAGGAAAGAAATAGTTCTTGTGTTAATATTATAAACTTGGTTGAGATAGTTTTGGTATGCTTATTGTACCTATTCCATTTTTATCCATAGGGCCTTTTCCTTTTGCAAGAGTACCTTAGTTTTATTGTGTCATTTGGACTAAAGCTTGACTATAACTAGTTGATGCATGTTTGAATTATTAGATTCAAGGTGCATTACTAGGAATTCTAATCAAACTACTTAGACTTTCATGTGGGAAGTCTAGCAAAGACTATGCTCCTACTATGATGGCTTTGATGATAACTTTGTCTTTATTCTATAACAAATGATGTTTAAACAAGTACAAATCATAACTTATTTGTGTTGGTGTCATAACATAGTAGGGCTCTTATTTTTGGCTTTGTTCAACATTAGGCATCACTTGAACAAGGTATTATGTCATTTGCTCTTATTCTTGGCCTAGATAAGAATGTATAGTTACTCTTGTAACATTAGCTTACACCCTTAGAGAGGTTTCTTTATAATCTCTCCAACTAAGATACATAATGGGAACAAGCTCAGGCTATGGGTATCTTGTAGTGAGGTTGAGACTCCAGAGAGGGTTGTTTCCTTTGGATCTATCACCTAAAATAATCTCTAGCTTGGAAAAGGGAGATAAATAGCTAATAATGCATGAAAAAATGTAAAAAGATGTGATGTACCAATATTTTGAACACTTATAATTACACAAGACACACTTTCAGACCTACGAATATGACTTTACTCACTCTTTGATTAGCTTTCACATAAGTATTTCACTAAAAGGCATTGACTTAGCTATCAATCTAGCTTGGAAGGGAAATTTTCCACTTCCAAACTAATAAAAAAATTATCTATGACACTTAAAATGAGATTTAAAAGCTACAAAACACTTCATAAAGGTGAGAAAAGTTAGATAGAGGCAAAGGAAAGCATAAATTCACTTAACCACATCAATGAATTCATGAAACACACCTTAATTTATCTTACAAAAGGAGGAATTTAATCTTTTATTACATCAAATAGGTATTGTAGTACAAATTTGGCATAGCCTGGGCATGCCAAAAGCATAAGGGTCTCTCTTTCTTAGGGAGAAATGGGAGATAAATAAGACAAAAGGGAAGAGAGAGAGGGAACCAAGCAGATAAAATTCAATAAATGAGGCCTGATCACTTGGATGGAATCCCAACCACCTTTTGTTCAATTAACACTAGTTATGCCTTTCAATTAGCCATTCATTAGTTCCAAATAATATTTATAAGCCCTTTTATTGGATTAGATACACACTAAAAGATAAAAACTTATTGAAGGTGATAAGTCATGATCCACTTGAAAGGGAAAATTCCCCCAAAACCTTGAAACTGTATTGAATGCTCTATTTTCATTATTAAACCTCCAAAATCTCCATTTTCTTAATGATCACATATCACCATGCATCATCTTGATATTCTCTTTATGTTACCAGATAGTCACTTAGAATTTATTCATCTGGTGTCCCTTTCGAACATAATTATCATAATACCATACCCTTATGCTGACTTCTTTCTTTATCACCACTTCACCATTACTCAAAATCCTGATAATAGGTCTACTATAGATGAAAATAAATTCCCCTATTAGTTTTCATGTAGACATAATTATAATGAATATCTATGACCACCTAGTCTCTTGATCATAAACAAGACATACAATTTACATTTGAGGGCTTTTTGAGAGGTCTTAGCTAAGATTTAATGGCATTATATGATCCATAGGTTTATTTTTGGTAACCTAGATCACATCTTGATCTCACATTTATGCATTTTCTTGCCTAAGTGGTGAAACCCTTTGATCTGATGTGACAATCTATTGGCATTATTTTGGGCTACCTATTTATTTTTAAAACCTAACTACTATCACCTTGGACACATGTCCTCATCTTGTACCCTCTAGATATTTGATCAAATTTGATTCATTTATCTTCTTAGGGGTTTTTTGGCTTTGACCTTTATCACACCATTGATCTACGATCTAGTTTCTAGATTGTGCCACCTTGTAGCCCTATATTTATCCTTAGGATCCTACTATTAGTTTTATTTGGTTAATTCACTTATGGCATGGGGTGGTCTTGTATGTAGTTTAAGCTCTTTGACTCCTGACTTCATATACACCATTGATCTCCTTGTCATGATTGAATGTGCTCTATTGATCTTTGATCTACTAGATTAAATGTGGACCATTAATCCTTTAATTCACAATGATCATGCCACTTATTAGCCCTGCCTTTAATCTTAAGATCCTCTAACTTGTTAACCTTATTCTCAACATTGATCTTGGTTTGAATGATTTAACTCACACCATCGATCTTGATGTTCCCACTAACTCAAGATATTATCTGTGTCATTGATCTATGATATAATCAAGTGATATTTTGACACTTGATAACACTACATTCACTCTCAGGATCCTTTGGAGATTTTAATTCAAATGACCACTTCTTGTCACTTTTATTTGATGTCATCAGGCACGTCTCTCACTACTAGATCATTTATAAGGCTTATATCTTAAGATACAAAACTCATCAAGACACCAAAATTGTAGGGGACATTTAAGGCATGAAAAAGATTATTTCTATGTAGTCCTTTGACTTTGAGAGGCCTCTTAAGTACATTTATCAAATGCTCAACCAACTGACCTATTTATTCCTACATGGCATGTTATGATGGTCTGGTTTCCAATAATCACATTGAGTAATCACCAAGATTAACTTAACGACTCATAAGATAAATTGGCATGATATACAAATTTTCAAATGGTAGGGGTGATAATTTGACCTATGAGGGAAAAATAGTCAAAAATTACCAAATATTATACTAATGGGTCATGCCTTTATTCAACATAAAAAATATTATAAGATGGATACGGATCTATCTCATAAGCTACATCATCATACAACTCTTAAATAAAAGGGTTACTAGTCACAAATTTCTCATAGTCTAGATTATACATAGTCTTGCTATGTGTGTAGTGAGGCATGTTTAAATCTATGACTAAGTCTCATAAAAAATAAAGGGTTTAAAGGGGTAAAAAATAATTGAGGTCTAAAAAAAATTAACCTTTGTCTCTATATAAGAGGCCCAAAGGGTAAAATAACTAAACTAGGTAAAGGTAAAACAAAATAAAATCGAAACCAATATAATAAATGATATCGATTTAACCAAAGGTGGTTATAATCAATGGTAAAGGTAACACAAAAGCTCAAAACTCATCCATGGTTAAGGTAATGATTTTACCAAAGGCATTTATAATCCGTGATTAAAATATCTTGACAAAATAGAACACTTGTTAACTAAAATCAAAGGATAATAATGATTTTCCCAAAAGTGGTTATAATCGTTTAAAATGAAAAAAAAGGCTAGACTCAAAAATAAAGAACTCAAACAAGAAAATGAAAACAAACTAAACTAAGGCATTTGGCTTGGGTGATACTAGGTAATTGGATCACTAAGACTTGATACTTGATTCATAAGAGAATATTTGAAGAATGGAACTAGGACACTTTCAAACCCAGTACAACAAACTTTAAACAAGGTACTGGGTGACAACTTAGCTCAAAAGAATCTCAAATAAGGCACAAGAAAAAAAATAAATTCTAGGTCTAAGTAAAGGGTCTTTAGATCAAATAGGAAATCAACCCAAGTAACACAATCTAAACACAAAAGGTAGACTACCTAAGCCCAAATTAGACAAGGCTTTGGTACAAACTTGATTAGTTTAGAATTTATACTTCAAAAGGTTGAGTTTCAAATTTAATGCAAAAATATTCATATGTTTCAAGGTAGAAGAGCTAGACCAAAATGAGTAGCATAACCATGTGTTTGAAACATATGATATAATAATGGTTTTGGAACTTGATTTTAAAAGTGATAATTTATCTGGAACCATTTAGGCAGTGTAATAATTCTCCTTCAAATAAATGGCAAGACATTGGGTTTGAAATAAAAAATCCTAGGAAAATGTTTGAGACAAAATGGTCAATATAATGATGCCCCATTTAAACAAGTGATAAACAAGTGGTTTTGGAATAAAATTCTAAGTCAAAAAGTGTGACACAAAATGGATATAATAACACCTCTTAAGCTAAAATGGTGTGAAGACAATGTGAAGGTTTTGGAATTATTTCAATATGACACTATAAATAGACAATTTTAATCTAAAACATATATGTAAATCATATAAAATAGAAATAACACTAATGGCTCATCTTATCCCTAAAACTGACATGGGTGTGTGTAGCATCTGCTAAAATTTCTATTGATATACCAATGCTTGTGAGAAATTAAGTGTTAATTCAAAAATTAAATTAAAAGTGTAGTTAGTGTTTTTATGCCCCTATTTGTCTCTCAAGCATTGGTACATGGCACAATCTTAGAGTGAAGAACACTCGACATTTGGTAAGAAGTTCCATGGCAAGTGGGGTTGACTAAAATCTATAAATTTTTAAATCACTAAATGGTCCCAAGTATGGCTAACATAAGGGCACAATCACATCAAATGGATTCATACCTACTAACTTATTATGTAAAGGTCTACTCCTTTACACAGTGACTCTAGCCATGTACCCCTTAGTAGAGTCTAATGTTTAGCAAGACCCGACCCAAATTTTTGTTAAGATTAGAGAGGCTAGCCACTTATCCACCTAGCAATCCCAATATCACATGCCTATTTTATGAATCCCACCATTAAGTGGGGTTGGTATAATGTTGGGAGATGAAACCCTAGGTCAATGCACCCCTATAAAACTTGTGAGGGAGAAATGAGTTCCCACCCACAAGCCAAATGCAAGAAAATAAAATGAAAAAACATTAGAGGTCATTTCTGGGTGACCCAAGTCACTCAGAGAGTGGGAGAGCGTACATGACATTCTTTGTGGTAAGACCAAATAAACAAGGCAATAAACTAAGAACTTTTGGTCACTTGAGTTACATATAAGGGATAAGGGAGAGCATACATGTAGTAGTTTATAATTTATTACAAATAAATAAATTTAACTATGAACTTTGAAACTAGATAATAACAAAAACAAACATAAATTGAAAAAGCTCTTAATAGATCTTACTAAAATGTATGTTCCTTTTAATGGCACCAACTCAAATATGATTGAAATTTTAGCCACTTGGCCTTGTTTGCACTTTTATAAACTTTGAAAACTAAAAGACAAGTGTGATTAGGTTGATTTTAAGCACCAAACAAAAGTGTATGTGAGATATAGAAATGCCTAAGCCTCTCTTTCTCCACCTTAGCTCCTACAAAAAATGTTAGGGGTTTTTCTTGTCTCTAGGCCAAAAATCAAATGAATAAATAACATTTAATTTTTATCTCTCGAGTTCTTTGAAAACATGGAGTGAATCTGATGTTACATAAGGAAAAACCATAATTTTCATGAAGCCACTATTTTATTATAAGAATAGACACAAACAAAGATAAATTTGTTGAAGCCACCATTAAATAGAGTGAAGCTGCTAGTTAGATCTAGTGATGCCATTGATTATTGCTAAAAAATAGGTGAAGCCATCAAAACCTAGTGTAATTTTACATGTAAAAGATGTATTTTAGTAGGGTAAATGCCACTAAATCTTTAAAGTAAAGCCACCATTTAGTATGTCAAAGCTACCATTTCAAAGCCACTATTTTTGCATTAAAAATATCACAAACAAAACACAGGACTAGCAAAGCTGCCATTACATAGGTCAAAGCTATTGATTACTCAAAAAATAGAATGACATTAATTTCAATGATAAAACTTTAAACTTAAAGAATTAAATGCATTTGTTAGAAAAACTAAAGCTAACATATCATTCTTCTTGGCCATATAGGATGAGTGGTCTCACTGGGCATGCCATTAGGTATATTAAGAGTTTGAAGAGAACAAAAATGATGATTAGTTCCTTGTTAATCTAAATGATAAAAATAAAGAATAAATATACACTAGAACTAAACACTCTTGCCTAATAACTAGGGGGGGCTTAACATATTAAACAAGATAAAAAAACTAGAGATAAAAATAACATAAGTAATTTGCCTCCTTTGTCAAATTTGATGCTTACTTGTTGGCATAATGATGTTCATGCTCAATATATGACAATTAGAGTCTTCTATAAATGCTTCTCCATGGTTTTATCACTTCTCCAATGGTCACTTGTGGCTTGGTGTGAATCATGTCATAAAATGGGCATTACAACACTACTCTCAATGGCTTCTTAAAAGTATTCCAATGTAATAAACTTACACACAAAACCTTGTTGATATATGGTGTGGGAAATTATATTTATATCTCAAATAACTAACTCTAAACCTAGGGAGGTTAGGTTAAATTCTAGCTTTGGTTGAGTCTAAAATAACCTAAGTTGAGTTAGGTTAACCCTAGGTTAGGTATAAGCAATTATGAAATCTTAACACCTCAATTTCATATATTTATGAGGCATGAAAACTCACTTTAGATATTTGTGAGGTCATTACTCATAATTTTGGAATATATAGGAAATAATAAATCTCTTTATTAGCTCCTTTGACCTTTGAATTCATATTTGGATAAAAAGTTCCTTTTTTGATAAATGAAATTCACTAATTTAACTTAGAATTTTTAACTAGGAAAGTTAATTAAGATTTTAAATGTAATTAACCTTGTTTAGTGCTTTTTGAATTTTGGAAATTATTTTAAATGTTTTCAATTAATAGCTTAACAGGCTAAAAGTGTCAAATTACTAGGTCTTAATTTGACTAGGATTAAAACTAAACTAGGTTATTGGTGCATATATGGTAATACGCCAAATAAACTAACCTCATCATGTTTTTAAAAATTAAATCCCTTACACGAATGAATTTGGGAAATATAGATGATTTCTAGGCTTAAATTATGTCATTTTCTACATATTGAACTGAATCTAGGTTTAGGCATGAAAGGTCCCAAAACTAATCTACACATTTTACTTTTATTTTTCATATAATCAACATGAATCGATCTTACTATCTCACCTATTTTCCTATACAACATTGTGCTTGTTGTGAGCAGGTATCTTTTGTATTTTTATGGTCAATAGACTCGTAGTGTCTCTCTTTTATACCTAGTATGCCTCTTGTTTCCTAAGGTCTTCTCATAGATGCCTATGTCATGATTTTTATATTCCTTCTTTCATTACAACATTCCTGATATTTCCCCTTGAGAATTAAAAAAAATTGATCATTCTCCCTAGGTTTCTCTTTATGAGTTGTAGTGTAAGACCATGGATATGACTAGACACTCCTCATTAATTACCATAATAAAAAAATTTCTTAGTATCATTCACCTCATTAGTATTCTCCTTGTGAGTTGTAGTGTAAGACCATGGATAGGACCAAATCCTCCTCTCAAAGTACCACATTATAAACATATTTTTAATTATCATAGTTATTTCTAGCTCATTGGTGTTCCCTTTATGAATTTTAGTGTGAGACCATGGATAGGACTAGGCCCTCCTCACAAAATATTCCAATACCTAGTTTATACTATAACCAAGTCACAACGAAATTACATTCTTCAAATTTGAGATATGTTAAATTTGATTATGAGTTCCACATCATTGACATCCTATCTCAATTTATTATGTTTTATTATTTACTTCATAAATTCCTTCACTTCATCTTATTATTTTATAATTACATATATGTTTACAACCATTTTATTAAATTTCTCATACTTCCTAGTTTGAAATAGTGTGATTAATTTGATTTCCACTTACATTTTGTTTTTATTTTCATACTTTCCATCTTGATTTAGTGAGATTGATTAATTTTATTGTTTATTTATTTATTTTTATACCAATATTTTTCATGTGCCTTCCATCTTATTAAAAAAAATTCATACTTCCCAACGTGATATAGTATGAATTTTTATTTTGTTTTAATTTGGTGCAAATCTTTTACATTGTTTGAAAACATTTGTTACCCTTTTTACTACTTTGGTATATTATATTTATTCATCTTTTGTTTTTACACATTTTCCATCATGATATAGTGTGTATTACATGTATTTCATTAATTATACTTTTCCAAATCATTTTTCCCTTTCTCTTTTTAACCATGCATGTGCATCACATAATTATAGAAAATAAAACATACATCACATATTGCCCATAGCATACTCAACAAAATAAAAATACATGTGCTATAAAGAAAATATATCCATGCATCCACATCCAAATGTAATTACAACTTATAATATCAATAAAATATCAACACACACACACACACACACACACACACACACACACACACGCACGCACATGTGCTATAAAGAAAATATATCCATGCTTCCACATCCAAATGTAATTACAACTTATAATATCAATAAACTATCCACACACACACACACACACACACACACACACACACACACACACACACACACACACACACACACACACACATCATGTGTCGTATACGATACAAATACAACATACAATAGTTATAGCTCTAAGGCTATGCTCCATCCTATCTATCCCATGGCCTAGACAAGCAACCCATGGATGCCTATGACTAACCCTTATGAATGGTGCACTATAAAGAGGAAGTTTAGGATCTCAGGCCAATAATTTGTCCCTATATGTTGGCCACTTGGGCCTATACCTATCTAAGCTAGATTGTAGTCACCATGTGTGCAGCTTACTCCTATGATAAGGCCTTCTAGGCCTGGGCCTATCTAAATCCTGTCCATATCAATGGCTATAACCTAATACCTCATGCTTATAGCTATCATAATGCCTCTCCCACTAGTATAAGCTAGCTTGCATGATCTAGGCTAGATAGAACCATAAGATCATCCAAATTGGTAGGGTCTTATAGTGACAACACCTCACCCTAAATGTCATAATGTTATGACATAATTAGGTATCCCTATATCACCTCCTCCACAACAAGATTTGAAAAACCAAAAATTAAATATACATCAGATCGTATGTATATATATCTCAAACCATCATCTATCTAACAATGATGTAACTAGTGTTCTATATCAAAAATTTGCAAATTAAAACATTTCTCACTAGTGATGGTATCATTGACCATGTTCTCACCATATGCTCACCTATCAAGAACCTCCTCCATCAGCTACCTCTACACCAATGCAAAACTATGAGTCACCACTTGAGATCACCATGTTCTTATCCTCAGTGGCCTCTCTATAGACCAACTATGTTTTAGAACCACTATAGGATCCCCTTATGTGATAACTAGCACTTGTGTATCCTCACATCGATGGTGTATCCATCTCTAGTGAACTCACAATAGTTATTTCCACCTCTATTATGGTCCCTAATGTCTTTCCTCATCCCTTACATCTATATCCATCATGTCAACTCATCTAGGCCTTATTGTCTCTTATTTAAATTCCTAACCAACCCATGGTCTAGCTCTGTGAGGCCTAATCATTAGTATCTCACCAAGTACCCCTCCACCTCCTCTCCCACTCAAATTTATATCATGTCATGCAAAATAATTAAGAAGTACTAGAGAGGCCACTAGATGTGGAAGTCCCAACTATATGGGTACATGATCCAGTAGATGAGTCTCTACCCATGAAGTGTAGTGTCCTATGATTTGCACACATGTTAAACTCATAGGAATGGTAGGCCAACTCAACCATATAACATCTATGTGAGTGTATAACTACCACACTATTTACCATCATTTGATAGTCAACAAAGTTGGAACATGGGGTACAACCCATGCTACATGGTACTTACTCCTTTAAATGACTTGAGGTAGTTTATCATTGACTATATGGGGAAACTTAGTTGGCTGATACATGGGGAATCTATCATATATCTATGCACTCAATAGAATAATATGTCCCATTATCTTTTGTCCCCAACACAACATGTCATACATGTCATGCATTAGATAGAACCAAATGATATAAGTGAGATCATATAACCCTCGATCAAAAATTGATTGGCACGAGACTATCACATACATCAATACCTTATCATATGACTTGTGACATAACACTCATGTTTTCACAAGCCTTATCATGGCCTTATAGATATCCAAAATGGCCATGAGATAAACATCAAACAAACTCATGCATAAACTAGGATAGATCCTATTTGAGCCTATAGTCCATTGGGTTAAGGCTCATCCCTCATCCTCTGACTCTGGTATATCACAAACCATTAACATCCCATATATAAGAATGCATGGACATATTATAAGGTGATCACCTCCTCTATGTTATCCCCTTCTACCTCCCATAAAAAATTATTAGTCAATAATTCCCATTCTCATACGAACATGACATCAAGATCAACACTCAGTAGGATGCATCTCATCTCCATAATACCTCCAAAGCCAAAGGTAACCAATTGAGTCCTATCTACATCTGATAACTACTCTAATAGATCTAGTAGCCAAGATGCATCTACTAGGTGTCAAAATATTTGGTGTCTCTATAAAATATCAAACAACAGTTGATATATTAGATCTCAATGTCATAATAATTAAATACATTCTCAAATATTATCAAAAATTATAAATTAATGTATTTAATACTAAAATGACCCTATCAAAGTTTTTATGATCTATTTTTATAAGTTTTCTTATTTTTCTACATAATCAACGTATTTAATACTAAAATGACCCTATCAAAGTTTTTTCATACTAAATCAGCCCACTGGTATATAGTTTCCATTTTTATTTCATATGCTATTAGCTTCTTTGATATTAAATCAACCCTTTTCTAGCTTTAACATATTATATCATCCCTCTGGTTTGTAGTTAGACTCATTTAGCAAATTGTATTGACCACATAGTACAAATTGTACTGGCCAAAGGGTACTATATCAGCCATATTCCTATTTTTAACTATATCATCCTACTACTACATAATCATCCATATTTAGTAATACTATATTAACCCACTATTACGTAGTCAACCCCCTATTTTTTTCTCATATTGCAAACTAAGTCAACAGGGCTGACTCTATTCTTAGTTTGTGATGACTTTTTAACCATTTACCATAAATGCCTTAGGAATTTATGGGTCCAATATTTTCCTTCCCAGTACCCCATTCTACCCCTAGTTTACCTAAAAAATTATTAGGGTCAGTTTCAGTGTCTAGATTTTGCCTACCATCCAATTTTCTATATTTAGCTTAATTTCACTTAAAATTTCTCAAAAATTTGAAATTAATGCTTTCATACCTATGTTGCATCTGCTATACATTTTCCACATCATAATTGTCATATCCTGACCATGATCACTCTATAGGTTCAAACTGGGTCTCTCAAAACAATATTTTCTCAAAATAACAAAATAACAAATGAATTGATTTTCACCCTATTTATATTTACTATTCAAAATTATTTACTTGTCAAATATTTACCATCAAATTCCATTTTTCAACCATAGCTCTTTTTCCAAATTGTGAGATGTTCTGGAATCCTGACATTGTATAAAATCTTTTCACATATTACATGTATATTTTGCATTTTTTTTTTTTTTTTGATAATTTTTACAAGTTCTCCTAATGCTCCCTACATTGGACACATTCACATTTATTTCACTTCATTCCTTATTTACAACACTAAAGTAAGTAAATTTATGTATTTTTTAATTTTATCTTATTCACTTCTTACTTCAATTTATTTAGCTTTAGTATTGTGTGTTGTTATGATCTTTTCGTAAAGCACCATCCCATGTTGTACCTACATGACATGTGATGATATTAGAGTGGGGCATATGTATACACATAATATTTTAAAATTTGATCAATGATTGATTTTTTTTCTCTTGTAGGAACCCAATGAGTCTCAATCTCTCTAAGTATATGCCTTAAAGGGTGTATTGGGAAAGGGGTGGGCAGACCATTGGTGCTTCACAAGATTTTTATCCCCTATAATACCACTCTCTATCTACACAACCATATCCTATACACTTTCCTAAGCTTTTCCTCATTCCTTAGACACTCATCCAAGCCATTCATCACATTATTCAGCCCTTACATAAGCCAAAAACCCATTTTGACATTTATCAAACAATGTCAGTGTGGGTTGACCTTGTATTCAAATTAATATTTGCACGTTAAGGGTCTAGGATAACCTTGAATGACCCATAATGGGATGTAGATTCATTTTATAAATTAAAGATACAAGGTCAAATTGGGTCAACCCTATCAACTAAACTTTTGGAAAGGTTTAGGGTTAGATTAAACTATATATACACATCCATTTATACCATTTATTAGTAAGAGGTGAAGAAGAATATTATATTTCACATCTAGTTATCCACCATACTACTTGATGAACATTGCTTAGGGTTTTATTACTTATTTTGGAGATACAAATCTTGTCTTGTGAAAACTTGGGATTTATTAGGAGGTCTTTCAATAAACCATAGTCCATTATCCATCCTTAGTTTATTAAACATACACAACAACCTATTGCAAATCACCTTGGCCAAGGGAGAGTTGAGGCTCGGTGGGTTCATCTTCAAAGGTAAGTATTCCTAAATTTGTTCCTCCTTTGTTAAAGTATATAGATTTGCATTTATACTTCTCTCCCATGCATTAAGATTTCCTATAAATTAGCTTAATAATAGATCTTCTATGCATGTTTAATTTTTATGTTTATTACCCCCACTTTTTGCCACAAGATTTGGTGACCACTAGATTAGATTTTACTTTAATTTGCATATACTTTGTGAATATGAAATTATAGGAGCTATCTAGGGTTATTGCATGGTGTTGTTTGATTATAGGATATGGAACCCTCTCTAGTGATGTTATTATGATAAGAGACCCGTTGGTTAGGTCTAGTAGATCAATCTTGGTCATGAACCCAAATGTCTAAATGTATCAACAAGCAAAAGTTTAAGTGTGATTTATCTTCTCTGAGCTAGGATTAATTTGTAGGTCAATTGCATTTTCCCTTGTATATAGTTACCATTTGGTGAACTTCTAGGATTTGTGATTCTCAAAATAAAATTGGAGTTGATAATTTTTACAAGTGTTATAATATTGTTAGAAGTCATATTCATGTCAAATAAATGGACCCATATCTCATTGACAAAAGAAATGGCTAAGAAACCATATATCCTACTCAATAGGGTCATAATAATTCTCATCCTTGGTCTAAAGATTACAATGGGAATGTCAGAGGTAGGGCCTTGGACTATGAAGTTGCCTAAGTTTATAAACCATCCCTATAAATTGCTAATGACATTATTGGTAAGGAGACATGAATTAACCATGTCCTTCATGTATGTTTTTTTAATATGGGAAGCCTATAATACCTCTCATAGGCATTTATGCTGATATATGCAACTGGTATCATATTGAGTCTAAAATGTAATATCTTCCCAATAACATTTACATTTAGGAATAAATAATATAGTAGGTAAATATAGGGAATTACCTTGGGTTTAGATGCTACATTATGGAGACCAACTACTTTGATTCTCAATAAGTCATCCTTGTATCTCTCTGTTAAAATGGAAATTTGATCTTCTAGTTTGTAAGGTTTGATTGCTTTGACCTTGTCCCAAATCTCTTAATAATGTTTAAAGTATTCATTAAAGGCTGAAGAATAACATTTTGTGTTAGTGTATTCACTTGGAACTACAATTAAGTATCTATAAGTAACTATAATTCAAGAAGTGGAGGCCATTGAATATCAAGTCTGTAAGTGATTTGTTGTATCGAAATTATGTAATTGTGGGGCCTCAATGGAGTTTGAATTCATAGTTTGTAATTTAATATCTTGAATACAATGTAACTAGACTAAATATAACACTTCAAAATATATTACTTTAGTTGCATTGGCCTCAAGGATTGAATATATTAATTTGTTACTTCATAAGAATTAATAGTTATAATGGATTTTGTTATTTTATGATCTAGCCTTTAATTTGAATTTCTTAAAACCAATTTACATGGATTTTATTGTCTTGTGGAATTTTTTGCCTATTCCTAGATGCTTAATCATTATAATATGACTTATGTCTCTTTTATACTCTTTCAATATTAGTATTGGTGTTCCTACTATTTACCATCATTGATTTGAAAGATACATGTAGGCATGTCACTATTCCACTCGTATTTACATTGAGGTTCATAGTACCTTGTTCCTCAAGCCACAAACTATCAAGGTGGTGACAAGTGGTAAGATCTTGATAATTCACTTGATGGTTAGGATTTATACCTTGTATATAAATCAAGGGCTTCTAAATGAGAAAAATGGTGTCATGTGGATGGACCTCACCACTCCACTCACCTGGGGCTTTCCATACAAATGTTCATGGTGATGTCACTACTGGGCTACCAAGATGATGACACATGGATGAATCTCACTATTCCCTATCTTGGTTTTGATATATTCATTACTTGCTTATGTGGATTTAAAATACACATATCTATATGTTGTTATTATACTCATATCTAGGCTGTATCTTACCATACTTTATATCTTTGACCATGGGATACCAATATGATGAAACTTGGTGAGATCATGGTGATATGATTTCTTAGGACTATCCATACAAATATTTGTGCTGACATCAACATTAGGATATCATGATGATGACAAATGGATGGATCTCACTATTCCAATAATTTTGGGATTTTCATATAAAGTTTCATGTTGACATCATTGTTAGGCTATCAGGATGATGACATGTGGATGACTATCACTACTCCACTCACCTAGGGATTTACATACAAAGGTCAATGCTAACATCACCATTGGGTTAATGGGATGATGACACATGGATGGATCTCACTACTCTACTTACTTAGGAATTTTTGTATAAAGGTTCATGTTGACATCATTGATGGGATAGCAATATGATGGCATGTGTACATCTCTTATTGTTTCACTCTCCTAAGGCTTTTTGTATAAGTATTTGTGTTGATGTCACCACCAAGCTACTTGTGTTATTTTAACTTGGGATCTGAGTGAGTGGAATGATGCCACATGACAAGAGAAAATTATGTTTGGGATGGCCTAGGAGACAACTAAGCATGGAATAACCTTCTTAGGATAAAATAAAGTAAATACCTGCTCAAAAACTAAAACATCTCAGCCAAGTTAGTTTTTAAATAAAAAATTAGACATGTACATAGAAGCCTTCTTTGAAAATAAAATAAAAATAAAAATATATATCATGTATATGGATTATGTACATATTTGATTCTCCTTATTAGAGCTCATAGGTATTATATCTTGGGGTTCTAGGTTGCCGTAAATGTGTTGTGTGGCCTATTCTTAGAGTTTAGAGACTTTGAACACTTAGAAATTTATTTAAAAATGGAAGGATCCATGCAATGTATGAATGCCACCTTTATTAATATTGAATAGAATAAATCAAGGCCCAACATGTGAATGCTTAATAAGTTTTCATTGATAGTCTTGCATACATACAAGACATAGTAAACACTAGGGAAAAAACATTAGTCCCATTATTCTATAAATCAAAACACCAACTTTTCAAAGTGAAATATGAAAAACCTAAGGTTTAAATTGATTCAAAATATTTGCTCAAGATTTTATTTTCATAGGTAAAATTTATATAAGTTCAAAATTCTAAAGATAACCTTAGACTTTTGCTTGAATAAATTCATATCATGGATTGCTAAGGTTTATATGACCCCAAAAATATTTTCAACAATAATGGGTCTCCATTTAAAATTTTAAAATTGGGTGACTATTTTAGGGCACAAAAAAGTTAAGTCAGTATATTTTGATCATGAATTCCTTGATGTAATAAGATGGACTTATATGGGTGCAAGATTGTGTTTAACTAGTAAGCTAGGTGGTATAGTTTGTGGTTATGACCATAGATGCCATTAATGACCTTACACAAGTTTAATGGAAATTCCAATTCATAAAACTAACATAGAGTTCACAATTTAATAATGATAATCTATTCTAACAAACATGATTAGGTAAATGATGTCTTGTATTCTACTATAACTATGTTATCTTAGTTGATCGTTGTGAACTTCTTTCTCAATTATAGTGAATTCTGGCTACTTACCCAAATTTGGTTTGTTAATTGTCTCTCATTTAACAAGTTTAAAACTAACTTATGATGGAATATTTGGTTTTACAATAAAAATTATCCATTAAATGGCTCTTTTGTTGGAATTGTGAGAAAAACTTCTAAAAAGTAGGGTTTTAAGAAATTCAAAATTTGCAAGTTATAAAAATCTAAATTTAGGTGGGTGGCCCCTAAGACCCAACCCCATCCTCTTTTTACTTTATCCCCTCATTTAAACCTTTCCATAATCAAACTCCTAAATATTAATAAAAATAAAATATAAATTAAAATTACAATTTAAATAACAAGAAAATATGATTAAATATTACCTTAAGCTTTGGATATGAGCTCAAAATGACCATTAATGGTGGAAAAAAGATGTGAGGAATAAAATGTATTTATTCCATATTATACTATAAAAATCAAGGGTGGTACCAAATGGACCACATTTCATCCAATCACCTTGTTAAATATTATTAACTATTTAAATCAATTTTAAGAGGTGAGGGTCATGGGAAAGACTTTAATGGATGCTATGGGAGATTTTTTCCATTTATTATTTTCACTAGGTCAAGTTCTTAAGGCATTAAAGAGGATTTTTTTAGGCCAAAGAGTCCATAATTAACCCAACCACACTTTTCACTAGTCATAAAGTGAATCTGAGACTTTATCAAAATAAGTGATTTAACTTAGAAGTCCCGTTAATCAAAGTCATTTAAGGACCTAGAGGATAAGCAGGAAAGACTATTATCTAGCCTTTTCTTCCAAAACCTCAAGACTTTTCCACTCATGTTTTATCAACCTTGTTAAGTTTTTTTGATAATTTTTAAGAGCTCATAATGATTCCTATGGATTTCTATCTATAACATAATTTGATGGCTAGGATAAGATAGATAAAATGGTGGGGATTGGATGCCCCATTGACTAAGTTCTTACTTGGGATATTTTAGGCATCCTTTCATGTCACATGATACTTGGTTTAATTTTACCATAGCCATAAATAAACATACAAATAGAATCCATTTTTGAATTAAAGTATGAATGTAGACCTTTAAATTGGATTAAAACATTTGGGTTTTGTTTGAACCCCATTAAGCATATGCGTGGTTTTTTACCATAGTACACGATGAAACTATTTTTAGTAATAATTGTGAGTCTATAAAAATCCACAATGGTTATGGGGCTCATAAGAGATATGAATACCATGCAAGTCATCTCAATCATAGTAGGTCATTAGTGCATATAGGTTTGACAAGGGTATCGTGATAACTATGTGACCACTTATGTACTAAATAATGTACCTATTATTCCACCTAGTGTGTATTGATTGGTGAATAAAGCATCACAAATCACTTTTGGCATTATTAGCAACCTATATAGCACCCTACTAAAGTAAGTTTGGTTACTCAAGATCTCTCTCACACCTAGACTAACATTGGAATGATCTGAGGTGTGGGACACCTGCACTTAGACTAGACTTCTAGTTTTGATGAGGATATCTCCTTTGATGTATCACTTATGATCTACCTACTAAAACCTACTAATTTTTGGGATGAAAAGGGTTAAAAGGAAACTTAAAGGTAAATCCTAATTTATTGTTTATGATACACCTATATTTTTGGTTCATCCACTCTATTTGAACTCATAAAACATTGCTAAAATAAGCAAAACATTGAATCCTACAACTCCAAATGACTCCTATGTAATAATATTTCACATAAAAGTTTCATCAATTGACCAAGCATGAGGGAAATGATAGAATATGCCTAATTCAAGGTATTAAATAGTTAATTATGTCCATTTTTAGCTCAATCAATCAACATCAAACACTAAATATGACTTGCATAAGATGGCATAATAGTAACTAGTTGAGATTAGGACCTGCCAAGGGAGAAAGTACTACCACATGTGCAAATAAACTAACATACACACACTATACCAAAATATAAGAATATGAAAAATAGTCATTTTATTCATCTCAAAAGGTTATAAATCTCAATCATGGCAAATTTTAATCATTCACCAGAGATGGATATTCACAAGATGGAGATAAAAAATGGGTACCAGGAGCATGCCAATACTAATAGTAAGAATCCTATACAAGCATGGGCATATCCTCTTCAAACCATACCAATTTGGAAAATTTTTAAGGAGCACAAGATGATAAAATTAAAACCTAAGAATATGCTAAAACCTAAAAATATGCTAAGAAACCTTAAAGTTTACTAAATACTAATTTTTGTGGACCCTTGAGTGATGGATCTATTGTAGCATCAATTTTCACCCTTAGATAGGGTTCTTCAGGATCTCTCTAATTGAGCTACACTATTGGGACAAACCTAGGCTATGGGTCACATATGGTGGGGTTAAACCTATAGAGAAGGTTGACTTCTTCTTGATGAATCACCTATACTAATGTTTGTATTGAAAAAAGGGGTAGAAAGGGGGAATAGGGATCCTAAAAAAGCTAACAGGGTGATGCACCAAAATAAGTGAGAACTCACACAAGCATGGAATATACACTGAGGAAGCATAATATAGTAATAGCTCACACAATCTCAAAATATAGATAATTTCATATGTATTTCATATACTAAGTTTAGGAAGCAATGAATGAAGCTAGGAGGAATTCTAAGACTCACACCAAACTTACATTAATGGAAAAAGGAACATAAATGTAGACTTGCAATCAACTAGAAAACACCATAAAATAGTCAAGAAAGAAGGAAAATAGGCATGAAAGATTCTCCTTCACAATGCCATCATGCACAAGCTTGCAAAACATAGTTTAAAAGTAAGAGATAGGCAAAGAAAGTCTTTATTAGCTTCAAGAGTTTTTTCATACAAGTTTTGATAGGGTCTAGCCTTATCAAATGAGAGTCCCTATTCTTACAAAATTGAGATAAAATTCTTATCAAAAGAGAGAGATTATTTTCTTCTAAAAACCAAGAGAGATATTACAAAATGGGAAAGAATGGGAGATATAGGAGAAAGAGGAGAGAGAGGAGGAACACACCATCTGAGATCATTAAATGAGGTCCAATCACTTGGACAAAGTCCTAACCACTTTTGATCTATTATAATTAATTTTACCTCCCAACCAACCATTCATTAACTCTAAATAACTTCAAGTCACTCATTGGCTTTAGAAGACATACTAGAAGACAATAACTTGTTTGAGGTGTTAAGCCATGATTTATGTTTATGAAGAAAACAATTTAAAGGTTTTATAAAAGTATTGAATGATCCATTTGTACTCTTCCAATCCCCAAATATACTTCTTGAACTTCTATGCCACCTACTACTTGGCTTCATTATGAGGACAAAGTCCTCATATCTTTGGAATTGATAGAGCCATGCCTAAGTCTGCTTTTAGTGGTTGTAGGTACTTGATTGTTGAAAATATGACCATGTAGATAAATAAGACACTAATTTATAATCACATATCTGCCCCTACTACAAAATATGAACATAGGTTTATATTATAGATTGAAAAACAATCCAATTTATTGGTTTTCATATAGCTACTATATATCGATAAAAAGCCTATAGGATGCATAGCCTCATTCTTAATCTCCATTAGGTCTAAAAAGACCAATTCTGACTTTGAACCTCAAAGAAGCCAAGAATTCATTATATGCATATATCTTCTTTTGGGAAAATGATCATAGTCCTAAAAAAATACTACAACCCCAAAAGATGGGCTTTGTACATTCTAAATCTTTGAATCAGAGGTTGATATTGATCTTTAATGGTGATAGAACTTTAATATTGACAACCCAAACTGCATGACTATGTTTGCTTATGGAATTTAACCAAGCTCTAATGGTGACATATCTCTTTGAAGCTATTGTTTTTATTTGACCTGAATCAAATTTAACTTATATTATAGTCCTTTAGCTTTTGAATTTTAATATTGACCATCAATCAACTTTCTTGTACACCATTGAATCTACTTTCCTAGATTACATGCACACCATTGATCTTTATCTATACAAATCAATGTGATCCATAGATATTATACTAGTATAGAATGGTTGAGACATTTCTCACCTTCTCATTAGTGTTTAAGATGCTCTGACCTTTTGACTTTGAGCTTGTCATTAGATCTATTTTATATAATTGCACATGCTTCATTGATCTGCTTGGACCTACTGGCCTTATCAGTCAACGCTCATTATTAGATATATATTCTACTCCTAAGATCTTGACACTTGTCCACTTCATGTTTTTGATAACCTTTTGAATTGATTCTCACCATTGATCTTGGGTGCATGATTAAATGCACTCCATTAGATCTTTAAGACCCACTGACACTATCTTCACTCACTTGTCATTGGATCTTTAATATGATTGAATGCCAACCATTGATCTTGGGACATTTGAATTCAAATAGATATTTTAAGAGGCTCAAATTTGACATCTATGAAAATATTTAAGGATTTTAAATCCAAATGATTAATTACTATAGCTTTATCTTGATGTCCTCGTGAATGTCTCATTCTATAGGTCTAACTTTGAAGCTTTATATATTGAGATAACAAGCTCATCAAAATAAAAAATTTGTAGAGAATGATCTTGGCATGAATAAATTCATGTCCATGTGGTATTTTGGCCTAAGAGGCTTTCCTAATTGCATTTATTAAATACATAATCAAGTTGATCTATCTATTTCTATATGATGTGCTTATGTCAGTTTGGTTCTTTTGGGCTTGTGAAAAAAGTTGTTGTCTCTTTGATAGGCTCCAATGAACTTATAAGGCTATGTGTAACTTGATTATTTCCCTTGAATGCTTGAAACACCATGAGAAAATATTGGTCTTTACACTTTGAAATCTTAGATGTATTTCTAAGACTATTTTCCAAAGATCATGAAATTGCACTTTAAGCTTGCTTAAAGTGTTTCAAAATATTTGTAAGCAATATGTGATCTTTAGACCACTCATTCCATCTATAACTTTGTTAAGTTGATTATTCCATACCAAGACATCTAGAAACTGATCCATCTAGGCAAATTTCCATATGTAGGCTAAAATTGGCCAATATTTCTAGTGACATCCTAAGGTTACATGCTTGTTATGCAAGAGACTAATAACTTTGAATTGATCAATTGGGCATGGAGTCTCAAGATTCCTCCCAACTAAAATTATTGTGAAATTGATATAAGGTTGACCCTTTCTAAAACCTTCCTTTTGAAGTAAAAAAGAACAAAAGAAATAAACAACAATAAAGTGCCCAAGGCCCTTATTGAAAGGGAAACACATAACTAAAAGAAAATGTGCTCAAAGAACTCAAAGGAAAGCATGAAAAACTACTATAATATGTTACAATATCATACAATAGCTACAAACTCTTCTAATAACAAGGCTTTAAATGAATTCCATTGATTGGGATAGGTAATACCTCTCCATCCAATTGGGTAAGTTGAAAAACATTATGCTATTTGCATCCATGGATCAAATAAGGGCCACTCCACATGCTATCAAACTTGGCATGGTTTCCTGACTTGGCCTTATTTGAGTCCCACCTCAAGAATAGGTCCCCTTATTTGAAGTCCCTTGATGTAGCTCCCTTATCAAAGGATTTTTTGACCTGAGCTTGGTGTGAATCCAATGTCTTCATTACAAGGTCCCTGGTTTCTTCAAGCTCCATGATCTCTATCATGCTCACATTCATAGGCTCACTCTCCATAAATTTAAGTTGATGGGCTAACTCCAATGTAGGAAATTCAAGAGAAATGGGTAATTTGGCTTCCCTTCCATAGACAAGGACATATGGAGAATTGTTAATGGTATATTTGGGAGTCACTCTATCATCCCATAAGGCTATCCTTATCTGTATATGCCATGTTCTTTGATTTTACTCTAAAGTTATCTTAATAATCCTTAGAAAATTCTTGTTTATGGACTTTGATAGTCCCTTACCTTGGGGGTAGTAATTGGAGTATGTGCTAAGGTAGATGCCTAGCTTAAGTGCCCATTCACTTGTCTTCATACCAAAAAATGCTAATGCATTATATGAAATTATAGTAGGTGGGAAACCAAAATTGATTACTATACTATCATAGAAGTCCAATAATGTTGTTTCATTGGCTTATTTCAAGGCAATTGCTTCCACCCACCTAGTGAAGTAGTCACTTATAGTGAACATCCATTTATGCCCTACACTTGAAGGTGGATTGATCATTCCTATGAAGTCTGAACCCCATTACATGAAGGGTTTGTCCACCTAGATTAGGTTGAGTGAAAGAGCTAGTAATATTTGTTTGCCTATAAATATATCACACTTCTGACATTTTCTAACCCACATGTAGACACTAGAAAACTAAACACTTACAGTTTTCAATGACTAAATGCCTCAGGACTCCCTAAATACCCCCTAAACTATCTTAATCCTTAACGAACCTCTATTAACTTAACCAAATCACTATTATCCTAATCATATAATAATATTCAAAATTACTATTCACTATGGGACCCATTATCACTATTCATGATGACATGGTAAGTGACTTGGTATGTGACATGGAAAGTGACATAGAAGGTGATATGGTAAGTGATATGACAAGTGACATGGCTTAGAAGTGAGGTGAATTGATGTGAGAAATCATACCCCACTTGGGACCGTTTCCCAAGGTGCTTAATGACCTCATTTAAGCATCACAAGGCCCCCCCTTGAAATATGGTGGATTTACCCTTAAGGAGCCATCATTAAACATGTATTTTGCCTTCACATATGAAAGTATCCTTCAAAATAAGATACCTACCTCTTCAGTGCTATGGGAAAGATAAAAGGCACCCACTTTTGACTTTTTAACCCAAATGGGAGACTCACCAACCCACATGGGAATCCCCACCAACCTAATTTTTGACTAATTCATGTACCACATAGATAATGGCACCACATTTTTTGTTCCATATATTTAAGTGCTTAAATGAAGACAAGTAAGGGTGGTGAAAAGTCTTTGGTCTCATTTGAACCCATTTGCATGATTCCCATTCAAAATTGGATTCATATTTAAGGTGGGAGACTCACCAACCAAAGTTAGAATCCTGACCAACCTCATCTTTGACTCATTAATGCACCACATGGAAAATGTTGCCATACTTATACTATTCCTCTTTTGGCATGATTCTTCACAACAAATGCTATAAATACCCCCTTCTCCTTCACCCAAGGTTAAGTGAGAAGTTAGTATTTTGTTATTAACATATTATTGTAGGTTTTTTAAGGAAGTTATCATTTTGGAAGTCATCCACATCTTATAGGAAAATATCATGAAGCAATGAAACTTTTCCAAAATCATCATGGATCTCCAACATGCCAATCTTCATCAACAAACATCTTCAAGAATTGAGGTAATCTTGTTATTTAGATATCTTAGTTTATTTATTATTTTATATTTGGAATTCTTGTTTCACTTTATTACTTCCTTACCCTCTTGTAATTTTATCCTCTTACCCATATCTCTTTTCCCTCTTGATCACCTTTTACCCCTTTGCCTTATTGGCCTCATTTTGACCATTTGCCCCTTTACCTTCGTGACCCTCTTTTTGACCATTTGCCCCTTTACCTTTGTGACCCTCTTTTTGACCATTTATCCCTCTTATTTTCTTGAAAATATTTCCCTTCACCATCTGAACCATTTATAAACCCAAACCAAATCATTATTTTTAACCTTATAAAATTAATCCAAACCAAAAACCACATCTTTATTTTAATCGATTTTCAACATTAGCATTATTGAAACTATTTGCTTTATTTTAGCCATCTAAGCAAATAATTTAGTTTTATTAATTAATTTGCTCTTATTTATTGCTCTTATTTCAGTTTTTTTTAATTTTATGTAAATATTTATATTTTAATTTACCAACTTAATTGTTTAAATAAGGTGGATTGACAACCTCCTAGAAAGCTTTCGCTTCTAGGATCTAGCTCACGCTAGGCAATCCATCAACCAATAAGTTTTGTGTTAGTAATTTATAATTAAAGGTCATTATTACCTATCCAAAGAGGAGTTATCACAAATTTTGGATTCAACATGTGTTAATTCAAAAGGTATTCTTCTACACACCCTTCTCCATTTGTTTCTTCTTTCCACACTTAGGAAAAAGCAAAAATTAGATAGAAACATTTTGGCACACCTGGTGGGACCCTTGACTTTTATTGGATTCATAAATGTTTTAGGACATTTAGAATTGCATTATTGAATATAATTTAGTTTCATTCTAGGAAAATTAAGATTTCCTTCTTTCTTAATAAAAAAATAAAAACACAAGTTTTAGTTGCAGTTTTGTTTTAGAAAAGTTAAAGTCTATTTTCCTTGCATTTTTAAAAAAGAAATAAAAAGAGAAATCATCCTAGGATTAGGAATTGAATTTTAATCTTGAATTTATAGATTTTGTATGAAATTAAAGAAATCTAAAATTTTATTTTGGCTTTAAAATAAACCTTGCATCCATCGTTTGCTTGCTTGTTTCTAATTCACCTAAATTAATTAAGCAAAGAAAATTAATTATAGTTCACAAATGTTACACAACCAAACCACTTGCATAAAAAAAAACATAAAAATCACTTGAGATAAGGCCCAACTAGAATTTCATCACCTAGCAGATCACTTACCCTTTCTTGGTTATAGTACTTGGATTTAATCATCAAAGGGATAACCAACTCAGCTCTCTAGTTGAGTATAAACTTTGGCAATTGGTATATATTAGATAAGAGCCTAAATTAGCTGCAAGATCATGAAGTGAGGGGAGCAAGACCTAAGCACCAAGCCATGTAATAGATCCAATATGGACTTCTTATTGAATTCCTAAACATAACCCAAAACCAAACATAGACTACTTTGTTTAGGGCCTATTCAAGCCAATTTCCTCTTCACTCTTTTCTAAGGCGTAAGCCAAAAGAGAGATAAAAAAGAATCTTAAGATTTAACATACTCTTAGTGAATTCATTGTTTGCCTTGAGTCTTTTTTTAATTTTCTCTTTGTTTGAGGTGTGAGAATGTATCATCCTTTTCTTACCTTCTCATATGGTTCTCACTCACCAATAGCAAAAGGACCTCGAGGAACAAAACCCACCACCAAATAAACCATCACCAAATTCCACATCTTCTTCCATGGAACACACTTCCAAACCCATAGACTCCCCTCACTCTCTAAGAAGTCCTACTTAGGTAGTCTTAGGAGATGTAGATTTTTACACTTTCCTAAATAACCATGTAGCCTTATAACACTACTTAAGAACCACGTCTTACCAAATCCAAATTTTGACCCCACCTGTAGACCTGCCTTATGACATGCCTCTCCATCTCATGGGGAATACCTCCACTACCATGGGAACTACTCAAACTATAATTTGTCAAACATTATCATTAACCAACAACTCCCTCAAAAGTAACCCACCAACCCAAACTACCACTGCCCTTATACCTCTTTTTAATCACTCCCCCACAACAAGAGTGTCTTCCTCTAACTCTACCCATATTCCTATAGTTACCTCCAATCCATCAAACACTAATCCACTTCCAATCCTTGAGGTGTCCACACCCTCCATGTTACCACCAATCAACATAGGGTCACCACCCTTCCATCAACCACTAACCTAACTACCACTCCTACCCAACAAGTGGATGAAACTCTAACCAAAACTCATGACACTTTCACACCAAATGTTGATGAAACTTATACTAGCTCATCTATCCCTTCTTCCTAGATTCTTATAGATAACCCTGTGTTAACCACATTCCAACATCTTTCCCTTAGGGAATATATACTCTTAGCCTTAGATGCCTTCTTTACTCCCCAAAAATATGAGAATCTTAGACATGACCCTTCTTATGATGCTAACATTGGAACCATCATCCCCTTCAAGCTCCTTAACCATCAAACAAATTTCATTTATGTGGGACTTGATGGACCACTTCTAGCCCCTACCACTAATTCAGCCATCCAACCATTTACCTCTAACTTTTTCTATCTTAGCAAACTAGAGTTTGCTAAGTTGTATCTTCATAGATGTGCTTAGAAAGGATTTGGACTTGGTCTCTATGACCAAGGGCCTCATGAGTTACCCCATATAAAAAATTTGCAAACTCATGAGTCATTTGACCTTGGGTATGAACCACCTAAATAACCCACCAATTCACCCAAACCCATTTCCATCATGGAGGAAGATATTCTATCCTCAACAATCCAACCACTTTCCCCACTTGAAGATCTTGACATCATCCCCCCTAAATTTTTTTTTCTAGTCAATACCATTAGTTTGGGTCCTCTCATCTACCAAAAGGGTGGCCAAAACAAAGTCCTTCCACTCATGCACCATAAAATGGTAGAAAATGATCCTCCTACCATCAATACCATCCAACATCATGATGATGATTCCATTCTTACCTACCTTAGTATAGGGGATTCTTATATCCATAAATCCCTTCTTCTTAAAGCCTAAACCATGTCAAATGAATCCATAACAAATATCAACTTGGGCACCCTAGATAACCCCCACACTATCAAATTGGGCTAATCACTAAATGCCAAAGAACTTCTAGACTTCTCTTTCCTCCAAGACCATAACATAGCATTCAATTTGTCTTATAGTGATATGCCTGAGATTGAACCCACCATTGCTACCCATAACATAGTCACTCATCATGATGCCAAACTTATTAAACAAAAACTTTGATGGATGCATCCTCACATATCCCTTCTTTTCAAAGAAGAGCTTCAACATATCCTCTCTATAAACTTCATTCAACCCATTGACTACCCTTAATGGGCTTTGAATATTGTACCCATCACCAAAGTCATTGGGGGTCTCCATATTTTTGTGGACTTTCATGACCTTAACCTCTCCTACCCCAAGGATGAATTTCCTCTACCTAACAATAACCAATTTATTGATCTCATAGATATCCATGAGATGTTATCTCTCATGGATGGGTTTTTGGGTTATAATCAAATCTTAATTGCTCCTGAACATTAGTATAAAACTATCTTTGCCACCCCTTAGGGGGCCTTTTGATATAGAGTCATGCCTTTCAGGTTAAATTAAACTGGTGTAACCTACCAATGTTCCATGACTTATATCTTCCATGATATCATCCATAAGATTATAGAAGACTATGTGGATGACCTCAAGAAATTCAAACTCTGAACATATCACTTGACTATTCTTACAATCATATTTGAATGCCTCATCCATTATCATGTTCACCTTAATCCCAAAAAATACATTTTTGGGGTCCTTTCAAGAAAGCTTCTTGGATTTATCATCTCTCTTCATGAAATTGAAGTAGACCCTGATAAAGTCAGAGTAATTTTGGACATGCCTCCTCCAACCAACCTTAAGCAACTTCATAGCTTGTAGGGAAAACTTCAATCCATTTGTCATTTCATTTCCCATCATTTTTTGAAGAAGGATGTCTCTTTCAAATATAATGGTGATTATCAAAAACCTTTGATTCTCTCAAAAAGTACCTTTTGTCACCACCTATCCTCACCCCTCCTAAGGATGACCACCCCTTTTACCTATATATCTCTACCACCAACCATGCATTAGGGGAAATGTTGGCTCACCAAGATGAACAACAAAAAGAGAAAGTTGTATACTACATTAGCTGCATACTTATAGAATATGAGACTCAGTATATACATACCAAGAAAATCTACTTAGCATTGACCTTTATGGCTACCAAACTCTGCCACTACCTTCATAACTATAAAACCTATGTCATCACTAATACCTACCCACTCAAGTACATACACTCTAAGCCATACCAAAATCAATGTATGACTAAGTGGCTTATGTTATTAGCTAAATTTGACCTTGAATTTATCCAATAGAAGTGGATTAAAGGGCAGGTCATTACTGACTAATTAGCCAAAGCTCCTTTACCTAACAACCAACCACTTCCTCTTGCCTTTTAAAATGAAACTATCATGAATCTTTTTCAAGAGGATGGAATAACCTACCAAATGACCATGTTCTTTGATGGCTTGAAGTGCCAATAAGGAGGGGTGCTAGAGTTATCCTCATTCCTCTTGATGCTGAACCCCTTCCTCTCTCCTTCAAATTTGAATTTGAATGTACCAATAATATGGTTGAGTATGAAGCCTTAGTGATAGGTCTCCAAACTACTATAAGCTTGAGAATTAAGACAATCAATGTCTTTGGTGATTCCTAGCTCATGGTCAACTAGGTCAATAGATCCTATCAATGTAAGAATTATGTCTTCAAAAAATAAAAACTTTTAGTTGCAAACTCTTAACATCATTCAAACATTACCTGATCCAATCTATTCTTTGATCTACCAATAAAGTCATAAATATGATGGCTTGCCTTACTTCCTAGATCCCTTCTCAACCTTCTATTTTAAAAATACTTGTCACCATTCATCATTTTACCACTCCCTCCTATAACCAATCTGATCTCCATATCATTTTTAGTGTAGAGGAATCCTCACTCGACATATGGTATGACCAAAATCTTAATTACCTTAACCTAGGCATCATTCCTCCCAACTTCTCTAAGAATTCCCAAAGAGCTTTTGTTTAGAGTACCTCTCATTACACCATCCTAAGGGGAATCCTTTACAAACATGGTTTTGATGATCTCCTTCTTCATTTCCTACGTAGCCATGAAGCTTCCCATGCCATTAAGGAAACATATGATGAGATCTATGGGGGACACTTTAGTGGCTTTGTGGTCACTAAACGTATCCTTTTCCTTGGCTACTATTATCCCATCCTCAACCAAGACTATTGTGATTATGTAAAAAAGTGTGTTAAATGTCAATAGCACATTAATTTACATCATGCACCAGCCAATAACCTTTAAGTATCTAAGGACTTTTGGCCTTTTTCTTAATGGGGCTTGATCTCATTAGGGAAACTAACCCCCATTCTTCACAGTGGCTTTGCTCCATGATCATAGCCACTAAATATTTCACCAAATGGGTAGAATATATCCCTCTTATCTTGACCAAAGTGGAGAAGATTGTCAACTTTATCAACCATCATATCATCTCTCGCTTCGGTGTTCCTCATAATATCATCATTGATAATGGTAAATATTTCAAAAGCAAGTAGGTCCAAGGGCTATGTGATGCATTTGACATAGAGTTAAGAATTTCCTCACCTTATCATCCATAAGTAAATGGATAAGAAAAATCCTCTAATAAAATCCTTAATAAAATGCTTACCAAAGTCATTAGTGCTTCAAGTCAAGATTGGCACTTTCACATCCCATTCACTTTATGGGCCTATCGTAATAACATTCAAAACTCTATGGGTGTTACCCATTTCTCTTTAGTCTTTGAAATAGAGGTAGTCTTACCTCTTGAAGTCCAAATCCCCTCTCTTTGCATATCTTTGCAAGAGCTTATTTCTAAGGAAGATTTTTGTTAGCACCATTTAGCTCAACTTGAGCTACTTGACGAGCATCATTTAGAAGCCATCACTCACATCCATATCTATCAAGAGTGTATAAAATGCACTTATAACAAGCACCTCAAATAATGGGAATTTAATATTAGAGACGTCATCCTAAAGGAAAACCAACACATGACCAATATGGAAAAGAGTAAATGAGGTATGTTTGCTTTTAATTGGCTAGAACCCTACATTATTACCCATAATTATGGATTAAGAGCTTATCATTTTTCCTCTCTCAAAGGAAAAACAAAACTTGATCCCCTCAATACTTCATATCTATGTCCATTTTTCTATTTAAGAAGGATCAATCTCACTCCTTTTGTATAACTTAAGCTCATCCCTTAATTATGAGATTTCAACCTTCATCTATCTTTCTCCTTTCCTTTTGAGGATAATTGATTACAACATAGAACCATACAATTAACCATCATAGTCATAGCCTAATCCTAAATGTGGGTACCATGGCTCTACCCATAGTATGGTTCTCATGGATACTTTTCATTTCTAACAAGATGGAATTCCATGATCATTGTCTCTTAAAACCATACCCTTTCACATATCATTGACCTTCTTGTGTTAAAGTTCTAAAATAATAAAGGTAAACCTCTAAACCTAATTAGACTTGTCCATGTCTAAAAACATTGCATGCAGACACAATTTGGATACCAAAATACTACTTGGGTTAATACCTTAAGCATTGTAAACTATTCCCTTAAAGGACAACTACCCTAAAAAAAAAATTCTAAATGTAAGGTAGACTACTCCCTTGAAGGACAACTATCAAGAAAATTAAACAAAGGCAATAAGCTTAGACCACTCCCTTGAAGGATGGCTAAGTTAAAATTTTCAAAATCAGAACAATTTCTTGGAAGCTTCCCACATCGATCAACTTCCAATATATAGTAATAAAGCAAAAGACTCACTATCACAAAAATTTTAAAGTTGTAATCAGTTCTCAAGAAACACAATAAGTTTGAAGCCACAATCAATTTTCACATATAGACTTCTTGCATTGATTAGTCTACATCTAGCATATGACAGGGACTTATTTGTTACCATTCTTAGGTCACCTATAGAAGGGGAAAACTAATTCACATGAGGTTATCATATATATCACCCATTACTCTTCACACCACCTATGACCCATCTTCCCTTTAGACTATCTATAAATTAAGGGATTTAGATCTTACTTGACACCCTGTGATCAAAATTTTTTTATATCAACTAATAACCATTCATGCACATCATTTGAAGGGATCATATTCATTAAGCTAATCCCACTTTGGGTCTATTTTTGGTCCCTTGACAAAAACACAGCATCATGCCCTATTATTATCTTACTATGCTTGGCTGATGTTTTCATCATGACTTTTACCATCTAGTGTTTTAACAATAATAATCATTCTTTTTACATTAAGAAAGAATATAAAAACCATAACCATATCACTCATAACCATAACCATAACATTCATAAGTATCCATATAACCTTAAGCATGATAACATTCAATCAATGACATCCAACACATTTTGTACATGCTTATAACAAATTGTGCAATATTTTATTTAGGGTGTGAGGAGTTGCATGACACATACATAGCCATTATAATACACCCACATTACCTAAAGCACATGCATACATTATTTTCTTACCTAAGCATCAAATTTATTATCTGGTGACTTTGGATTTGTGTTCAACCATCCTTCTACTTAATTACTCCCTGAACTAACATCTGTAGCATTCCCTATCTCAGCAGTCGTTAAAGGGTATACTTTATTCTCCTCTCCCACATTCATCCCCATAAGATGAGAATAATATTCTAATATAGGTCTTTCACCCTGCTCACCTATCACAACCATTTCATCCCTCTATTCTAGTTATTTTGTTCACATAAGTACCACTGATTGGTGCCTCAATGCACATCCATTTGGACAATGAGGGTTCCTTGCATTAATAGGTTGATGGTCATGTTATCCAGCCCTACATCTTGTGTAGTGAAATTCTTGCCTTATTTTCTACTATGGAGGTAAGCGTTTAAGCTCAAACTCAGGCCATGGATGCCTTTCCCCTTGTTTATATAATAATACTTCCATTATCACCATTACAAGTTATAGTATCTGATAGATCTACACATTTACCATATTATTTATTTTGGGTCATAGGGGTTGCTGATTATCTCCACCATTGTTCCCATTGTTCACCATATTTAACCTTGTGTAGTTCTTTGCACTCTTTATGACCTACAAAACTAAGTATCTCAATGATAAACATTCATCCTTATCATGATTCTTTAAATAGAATACCTGACCATTCTTCCTCACCGACATGATTCTCCATTCCACCAATTGGGAAGGTCATATGATGTCATTGATTCCCTTGAATAGTCCTCCCACTTGAAATGGTCATGTTTACTTACCTTTTTATATGGACACATCACCCTTGATCTAATTAGTCATCTCAATAAAACCATTATACACCATCATGATATATTCTTGTTACCCTTACCATCTGATCTGCATCCAATGTATTTAATTTTTTATCATCTTATGATATTTATAGGCTTAGTGGTCATTTGTATCACAGTCACCTTTATCCTAGTTGATGTAAATTGGATTTTAACAATGGGCAACTATAATGATCACACCTTCATAACTACCACTATTATTGGTGGTGGTAACTCCCAAATACTTGCCACTATAGAAACTCTTCCATTAGAGGTAGGCTACCATGCATTCATGACAATACATTCACCTTATTATCCCCTCTACCCTTCTATTACTACTAGTCCATCACCATAGGCTTTGAACATTAGACCTCAAACATTGGCAGCACCTACTCAAACTTGGTAGTCTTTTATTTTGTGCCAATTAAGAGTTCATCTATGGCAAGGGAATGATCTCCTTCTCTAATTGTATAAACAATATCCTAGACCATGTAGCTCCTTGTTACCAGGACCTATTCTAAGTAGAACCTCATGTCATCAGTTCTAAGGAACTAGGATAGAGGATACAGACATGGCCACCATTTGTCTAGCCTACCCATGTAGCTCTTAGGTCAGGTAAGGTCCATCCTCTGTCAGTCACCATGCTGCTAATTTCCTTACTTGTATAATCTAATTAACCTTCAAAAAAGTTCTTTGCAGGTTGTCACTTCACTACTACCCTTAAAACTCAACTCATAGTAGTGATGAACCTTGACCAAACTAACTATAGAGATCCTAATAGAAGCCCACATCCTAAAACTTAGCTCATAGTGATAAAAACTATCTCCAATCTTCTACCCTCACATAATTTTAGAAGGTACAACCTCCTCACAAAGGCACATCTTCTATGGATTAGCTCCATTCAAGGTCATTTATGGTTCTTAGTATTATGTTTCATTCTTATTTATCCTAGCTTACCCATCTGTGTCTCTCGTCTTACTAAATGTGGGATCATTATGGTAACTATTCACCAATCTACACCATCCACTTTCATCATCAACTTCATCAAAACCCAAAACAACTATTTTATAATACCTTTTCCATCCACCCAAACCAACCCATGTAGTCCATCAAATTGGGGCAACTAATTTGAACACTACTCACCCAACCCTTTTTAAACTACGTTGGCCTAACATCCATAGACTATGTAGGTACTACTTCACTTCTAAGGGTAGCTCGACCACTAAACACTAATTCCCATCCCATTTTTCTTCTCACTCATTTCCATTGCTAACAATGCCCTCTTGCTTAGGGTATCCTACATCAAGGAAGCTTTGAATTCTTTCTTAAGCATCTTTATGTTTTAAAACCATCTAAATCTTCCTCTTAGTTTTCCCCAATTATTGTGAGAACTAAATTGACCTGAGGTCTTTTTAGACAATGTAGGCAATGCTCAGTTACTAAGGTCAACTCAAACACATCCTTTATTTTGTTTTCTCTCCTAAAATATCTTCCTCCACTTCTCTACCTATCCCCTCACCACCTCCCTCCCTTCAATTTGTTAATCTCTTTTAACCACTTTTCTAGTTTTTCAATCTCTTTTAACATAAGGGTTGATAGCCTTCCTCATTACCCCCCTTTTATCTCCCATAAATCCACCACCTACTCGACCTCATTAGCCTCCCCATCACCTTTCTTTGCACATACTTTAAAACTCACTCCCTCACCCACTTTTCATGTTTTTGGTCTCTCTCTCCATTTATTACCAACCTTGCCTTTTATCTCCTTTATCTTCTTTCACCATCCTCATCATCTCTCCTTGCCCTTGGATATTTGTTGTACCCTCTTTATCACTCTCTTTTCCTCACCAATTCCACATCATACTGTGCATCTTGCAAGATTTCTATTTATTTTGTTATTGTACTTTTTCTTTATGTGTACCACCATTCTATATCATTTTTCCACTCTTCCCACCATACCCATTTTCCATTCTTATTATTTTCTTATTTTCCATCCTTTCATCCTTTTTGTCTTCTCTATTTCCTCCACAACTAGTTTCTACCTAGGTATTTATCCTTTGAGAAGCCTTCCATAATTACCTCTTTTCTTCTTCTCAGTTCTTGCCTTTTGCATTTTACATTCCCCTTTTCCTTTTTCTATCTGGATACTCACTTGTCTTTTGTCTCTATTTGAGTATCCATGCTATGTATCTCTGATTCAATTCTTCCCTTTTCTTCTTATCATCCCTGATCTTCATCCTTTATTTTCACCTCATGCCCTTTCATTTTGTTACCCTATTTCTTCACCACCTTATCCCTTTTCATCTTGTCAACCTCTTCTAACAAGCTAATTGATGCATACCTTATCTCTTCAACTTCTTATTCACCCATCCTTTGCTTCCCCTTGTTTTTATTAACCCCTTTCCCATTTCCTATCCCATTCTCATATCCAAAACCACCATATACTTTGATTCATTACCTATCATCATCCATGCTTACTTGGTCTAGATACCACATTCTTCTTCACTCTCATATCATCCTTTTTGTGTCCTCATTTCACTCCTTTTTATTTCTATTTCCTTTCTTAAATTTATTTCCTTATTTTTCATTTTCATCACCAAACTATTTTCTCCTTGGTCTATTTTTAGACTTTTTTTCAAACCCTTCATGGCCTCTCATATTTCCCATCCTCCCCTTACCCTTCATGATTGTTACACTTCTCTCTCTATCCTTTTTAATTCTCCAATCTATCATTCTTTAGTGCATCCCTCACCCCCCATCTTATACCTCTTATTTTTCTTCTCTTTTCTCTATTTCATTTCAGTTTTTCATGTCCCTTGATGACATTCCTTATTCTTCCTAACCTTCCTTTTTTTCCTCTCAGATGTTTATGCCTAGATCCTTCCATCCTTCTCCACATTCATCTTTATCTACAACCTCATTATTTTCTCTACCTATCTCTTTATCCCTCTCTTAGTCTGCCCTCACCTCATCCCTTATTGGATCTCCCTTATTTTATCCCATTCAACCTCCATCTCCTTAGAGTGCGGTCACTCATGGTACTACTTTTAATACTTCCTCATGTCCTCCACACCCCTACTTTAATACACCAAATTTGGTCAGTTTTTTTACTTCAAGTGCATCCCTTTCTTCCTTTAATGCCTTTGCATATTGAGCTTGGATCCTTTTTTTTTGTTCCTCTTCAATTACTCCCTTTACCCTACCTATCACCTTTTTCCCCTTTTAACCGTCTACCCATTTTCCTCTTATATGATCACAACGTCTAGCATGCTATGGCCTCGAAGGTCTCCCATTCAACTTTGGTTTACTATGAGATATATACCAATCATATGGCTTGATAGCATAATTGGCTAGGCTCGTAGGCTCATACGACCAACCAGTAAGCCTGAGCCCCACTAAGCCATCAAGATGAAGATTCCTTCCCCACCCCCTCTAGTCTTGCATATTTAAAATGCCTTTTACCCCAACCTTTGGAGATGCTAGAATCAAAACTAAAACCACCTTCAACCAAAATATTTGGAGTACCCAAGTGTGGATGTTAGCTATACCCTCTCACATGACCTACCTCCCAACTAATAATTTCCCTTGATTCTCCCTACCTAGCCTACATCCTCCTATGCACCATAATCACCCTGCTCTTTTATCTTAGTCCACCTAGTATGCTCTTATAGAAGTCACCTCTTCCACCACCATATTTTCTCCTTGGACCTCTTTGTCCCACTTTCCTTTTCACCTCCCCAATCTGTCTATTTTTATACATTATTATTCTATTTTCCCTCTTGGTTTTTCATTTATATGATTTATTTTTGTTCTAATCCCTCATTTAATTAATATTATTATTATTTTCCTCACTTCATATTATAAAACCCCTCAGATTCTTTCTCTTAATTCCCTCAAAACTCAACACTTACTTATTTTGGGGCCCCACTGACTTAAGGGTCAAAGGTTTGCATTTTTTCCACTTCTTATTTACCCACTTTGCTACTTTGATTCCCCAATTCATTGAATAATACCCTTCCATATCTTGTTAATGACATTGTTATGGAGTATGTATAATGTTAGTTTATTTAGATGGTGATGAAAGAACCCATCAGATTACCATGACTATTTGAGTAGTGCCAAATTTTTTAAATATTGGTAAAACATATTTATCTCTTTTATTTTATTTAAAATGGTGGAAAAAAATTCATTCTTGAACTTGATTATCCATGGTTGCATATTCATTTTTCATAGTTGATGCAATCATCTAATTGCATCCTAGGTAATCTCATCCACTATTTTTACCAAACCAATTAGAAAAGTATTTGATAGCCATATTTTCCACCCTTTAGAGCTTTCATTTATCCAATTTAATTTAATCATACCTAATTACATGATATAAAATTGGGGAAACCAAGTTAACCAACACTCCCCACCTCAGAATAACTATATTAAGCCTGAAGTTCATTTTGGATGTTATGTCCATGGAACTATGTAGGTAGTGTCAACTTTTCTAAGGCATATAGAGTCCACTCGGCCACCCCATTATAGCTAGCCAACCAACTTACCCACATTCACCTTGACATTACCCCTTTTTTTAAATTGACCTCTTCACATGTTTCATAACAACGTTGCATGGTCCTTTGATCGTATCGACCCATTTTTCCAACATTGACCATTTAAACACTGCACTACCTCATGTACAACTCAACCAATTATGTTGTTTAGGAGGAGCACTTCCTTACCTGAATACCTATAAATGACATAGACCTTGTCTAGATGGCTTGATGGGAATGACCCAATCAGCTATGGCCAATGCTATGGACTGGTTACCCTCTCTTATCTTTCTAGAACTAGACCTTATTATTACTAACATTGGCACCTTTAGTATTTGTACAAACTTGACTATCACACTTAGTCATGTTTTATACACCCTTTAGCATTTCACATACCCAATTACCCCATGGCACCACCTAGTACCTCCCCACCAACTACTTATCAAACCTATACCCAATTTGGATTTTCCTCATTGAATCTTAGTTTGAGGGGAACACCTCCTCCCATACTCAGGGCACTCTAACCTTTGACTAAGTGATTCATTTTTATTTTTTAGTTTGTTAATTCAAAGCCACATAACACAAAGGCATAAAATGTAGATACTAAAAAACTATACACTTACAAATTTTAATGACTAAATGCCTTGGGAGCCCCTAAAGACCCCCTAAAAATTATTGATCATTAACCAACCCCTCTTAACCTAACTAAATAATTATTCTCCTAGTCACATAATACTATTCAAAACTACTATTTGAAAGTACTATTCACTATCACTATTCACTATAGGACCCACTATCACTATTCATAATGACATGGCATGTGACATAGTAAGTGACATAGAAAGTGGCATGGCATGTGACATGGAAGGTGATATAACAAGTGATAGGGAAAGTGACATGGCTTAAAAGTGAGGTGGCTTGATGTGGGACATCATACCCCACTTGGGACCCTTTCCCAAGGTGCTTAATGACCTTATTTAAGCATCACAAGCCCCCCTTGAAATATGGTGAATTTAACCTTAAGGGACTATAATTAAACATTTATTTTACCTTCACATATGAAATTATCCTAGAAAATGAGATACCTACCTTTTTAGTGCTTTTAAAAAGACAAAGGGCACCCATTTTTGACTTTTTAATCCAAATCAGAGACTCACCAACCCAAATGGAAATCCCCACCAACCCAAATGGAAATCCTCACTAACCTCATTTTTGACTAATTTATGCACCACATGAAAAATGGTTCCACAGTTTTTGTGCCATCTCTTTAAGTGCTTGAATGAAGACAAGTAAGGGCGGTGAAAAATCTTTGGTCTCATTTAAACCCATGTGCATGATTCCCATTAAAAATTGGATTCATGTGCAAGGTGGGTGACTCACCAACACAACTGAGAATCCCCACCAAACTCATCTTTGAATCATTCATAAACCACATGAAAAATTGTGCCATACTTATATTATTCCTCTTTTGGCATGATTATTCATAAAAAATGCTATAAATACCCCCTTGTCCTTCACCCAAGGTTAAGTGGGAAGTTAGTATTTTTTTATTAACATATTATTGTAGGTTTTTAAAGGAGGTTATCATTTTAGAATTCATCCACATCTTGGAGGAAAAAATAATGAAACAATGAAACTCTACCAAAATCATCAAGGATCTTCAACAAGCTAATCTTCATCAACAAACATCTTCAAGCATTGAGGTAATATTATTGTTTATCTATCTTAATTTATTTATTCCTTGTTCTTTAGCCTTATTATTTCAATTTATTCTTTCCTTACCCTCTTCTCATTTTATCCTCTTATCCATATCTCTTTTCCCTCTTGACCACCCTTTACCCCTTTGCCTTCTTGGCATCAATTTGACCATTTACCCCTTTGCCTTCCTAGCCCTCTTTTTGACCTTATATCCCTCTTGTTTTATCAAAAATATTTCCCTTCACCATCCCAAAAATTTTACAACCAAAACTCCAACTAAATCATTCTTTTGAACTTTATCAAATCAGTCCAAACCGAAAACCATAACTTTGTTTTAACCGATTTTCAGCATTAGCATTATTTAAACTAGTTGCTTTATTTTAGCCATTTAAGTAAATAATTTAGTTTTATTAATTAATTTTCTGTTATTAGTTTTAGTTTTGTATCATTTTATGCAAATATTTCCATTTTAAATTACCAACTTAAGTATTTAAAGAAGGTGGATTGACAGCCTCCTAGAAAGCTTTCACTTCTAGGATCTAGCTCATGCTAGGCAATCCATCCAGCTACTTATCTAACCTATAAATTTTGTGGTAGTGATTTATAATTATATATCATTATTAACTAGACAAATAGGATTTATCAAAAATTCTAGATTCAACACGTGTGTATTTAATAGGTATTCTTCTACACACCCTTCTCCACTAATTTCTTTTTTTCACACTTAAGAAAAAGAAAAAATTAGATAGAAACACCATGCATAGGCATCTTTGAAAATTATTGGATAAAAATAGCTAGTTCTCATTATCTTTGCTACTATTTTTAATGGAGAAAAATGGCCTCCTATATGCCCATCATGGAATTTCTCCAAATCTTTGCTACTTGATAATCATCTATGCACCTAAGGAGTAATCCATTGAGCCCCCTTCTAAATAAATCCCCATTAACCAATACATAATGTATGGATTAAAGCCTAAAATAACTTATTTTTCCTCTATCCAAACCT